>WMED01002713.1:0-23627 GCA_019650415.1 Pipa parva
TGCCCCCCCCCCCCTAACGCCGGCTCTGCATGGAACAATACTGATTTTGAAAAACCCAACACCTGTGTAATTAATGACACATTCAGTCCAGCAGACCTGTCACACTATCATTAAAAAAATAAATGCAAAGTTTCTCCTAACATATCCAGTCCATATCCAGTCAACTGTCTCAATACTTACATATTTCTTCCACTTGTCTTGTCTTTCCTCCATCATCTAAACTGATTTAAGATGCTTTATCAGGTGAAGTTAATCCAAGATTAAAGCTTCTTCTTCATTTCTTAATTTATTTGAAAGAAAGGGCGCACACTTGTTTGTTTGTACAGTGTATGTGCATTGTGGAAGATCTCAACATGAGTAAGATGAAGACATGAATGTTGATGTAACCATGAATAGTAGTTACATTTGCAACCGTCTTTAATATATTTCTTATTTAAATATATATTTTCTTTGTTTTATTTATACTTCTCTTGTTTTGATTCTACCCAACAATGTACTGTGACAGTTTGCTAAGTGTATCTTATTTATCATAATATCTTATTTAGATTCGGTCTGAAACAATATCTACTTATGCCCTGTGTGGATTCGCAAATTTTGGCTCCTTGGGAATTACTATTGGAGGCTTGAGTATGTCCCACTTCTTTTTTCATTTTATTTTGATTAGAAGAGGTTAAATAAGACATGGCTGACAAATGGAAGAACCATTAACTATAAAAGGAGACTAAATTGAATGGAAAATGTTTTAATTCTTCTTAAAATCAGTTTGAAGTTTCAAAAGTACAATAGTGCTGAATTTTGATGATTTAGCACCTTTTTATTTATTGCACTGAGAATTAGAACAATAGTACTTCATCAACATGTAATTGTACCTATTCTCTACTGTAACAAAAATGATGATTTCTGGTTCAGGACTCCTGTCTCAAGATTTCTTTGCATTCTACACCAATTTAGGCTATTTGTATCAATGTTATTGAACTGTTTGATGTTTTATTTGCCGTTTTCTGACTTATTATGCAGGCTCAATGGCTCCCAGCCGGAAAGGAGACATCGCAAGCGGTGCCATCAGGGCTATGATTGCAGGGACAGTTGCATGCTTTATGACAGCTTGTATTGCAGGTATTCTATCTATATTTGTAGTTTACTTTTGAATGCTTATTTGGATAGATAGATTAGATAGATAGAATGCAGATCATTTATACTAAAGACCATACCTATAGATGAGGAGAGTGACAAGTTATCTGGCTAACATGCAAGAAGCTTGCATCAAATTTGATTAAGAGACATCTTGACTTCTAAAAATTCAGAGTTTATTAGAAACAGTTTGAAATTTATGCCAACAGCTTTCAGCTGCTGCCCCTTACTAAGGGTTGATGTACAGAAACAAATTCAAACTATGGACTTCATAAGAAAATCTGATCCTATAATCAGACCTCTGCAGAAAGGCATGATTTAAAGAAGAGACTGATTATTTTAGAGTAGCAATTGAGGACTACCTTGTGCAGATGCTGTGAGGAAAATTATTATTTGGTTCTGTTGCAGGGATAGAAGCTTCACTTCCATTATCACTACTCAGCAAAGGAGACAGTCACAGAGATTGCGACTGCAAACAGGCCTTGGCATCCCAGGGGCTCAGCTGCTTCCGCTGCCCCCACAGTCAAAATTCTACCTCTGCTACGGAGCCAAATAACCATTATCCATATCTCTACTAACTGTTACATTATTGCCCCGCACATTAATATTTGGTTAAAATGTGCTTTGCAGCATAAAAGCAAAAAATTTTATGTATAGTGGAAAATTATATTTTTAATGTCATTGTCCCATTTGCAGGTATATTATCCCAACCAGTTGAACAATACACATGTGCAACTTTGTTGGATAATTCGATGTTCAATACCAGTTTTCCCATGAACTCCACAGAGATCGCTGACTGTTGCTTGGATCTATATAAATGGTATAGTATATAAATATTATTTCAATGTTGCTTAAATAATGCAGAAATCTACACATATATGGGTGTTATTCACTAAGATGGGAATTCGACTGTCGAATTCGCAAACAGCGGATTCCCATAGCAAACCCGCTACAATTTCCCCATTGTAAAGTCGCAACAAATTTTTAAAGTTAAGATTGCGACAATTTTCCCATAATAAAGTCGTGACTGCGACAGTAGCAGCCTATTGCGACTGTCTTTATCTGGCAAATTCGCACCTATACGCAACAATTCGGACTTTAGTGAATAACCCCCATAGTGATGCTTACTTAATAGAAATATTTCTAATATATGGTAATAAAACACAAAGAAAATGTCCAATATGCATTTGTACTTACAACATGATTGCTTTATCCCTCCAAAAATCCTTGAAGACTTCTGGAAGGAATGATACAGTATTTTTAAAATGCATGTATTTTAACTATGTTGGGTTTTCTTAGCCACTTCATGAATATGTATTTTCCATTAAAAACAATGACATTTTGCTGTTGGCTGTTTATCTAGAAGATTATAAAGGTCTGCACTCAACAAAGAGAAAAAAAAAACTAAGATTGAAACATTCCTGAATAAGGAATTCAACAGAATTATACATATATAACTGCAATCCAGGAGCAATGGGGATTTTTCTTTTTCTGGTTTTGGTCCTATAAGTAGTGTTATGTAATAGTATAGGCTTGTGTAGGCTTAAACTAAAAAACTTAGGTTAAACTGAAGAAAGTCTAGATAACAGAGCTATAACAGCTGCTAGAAAGAGATGCTAAGGCTTCTGGGAGTTGTAGTTGAACACAAATAGCATGGATTCCAATGACAGCTGTGAGTCCCTATAAAATTCTAGGGACTGGCAGGGGTGATACAGACTGAGATGGTGGAGTGGTTTAGATGTCATCACAGGGCATGGGGAATTCCCCTCTGACACTACAGGTAGCCCGAAAAAAGGAGCTGCACCTGACAGGGACGCCAACACTGGTGCTGGATACAGAGCCATGATAGATGCTCTGACAAGCCTGTGCACGCCAGATGCACACAGAACTAGGTGGCTACCGGACAAGGAGGAGGGCAAAAGCAGAGTCAGGAAAACAAGCTAGAGGTCTGAGTAACCAGAAAGATAATTGGTAAGCCAAAACACAGTACCGACAGATATCAGGAGTACTGGAGAGTCATAAAAAAGCCTAATTGGCAAACCAATAAGTCAGATCAAGATAATACAGCTAATCTCAGTCCAAGGAACCAAAATACTTTGGCAGTTCAAGGCACCATATCACTGCAATAAAACCCTTTTTTTTTTGGTGAAAGCCTATTGGACAGGGAAGGAGAAGAAGATTAACCCCTTCCCTACTTTCACCACTGATCACAAGTACTGATTGTTCTACCTTGAATTAAGTTATTTATGGATTCTGTTTATAAGCACTAAAAAACCTTAACAACTAAGATAGGAGTGTAAATATAGTACAATATTTTCACTGGTTACAGCAAATAAGGTTCTAAAACATAGCACTTTATCTGCATTCTGCTAAAGAGCAAGCCAGGAAACTTGCATTTGAGAACAAGATATTTAAACCAGCCAAATTGGGAAAATCTGGAGAAGAAAATGAAATTATTTCCTACTTATGCACATATGAGTTAAAGGCATACATTTACACTGAGCTCCCAGTATTACAAAAGCATACCATTTTTGCCATTAGATTTTCAAAATGTATTGATCCTTGAGGTCTTTATAAATAGTTGTAGAGTCATGATAAAACTCTTCTCTACTTTCCACCATATACAAAGAGATTTAGGTCACTAACCAAAAGGTCCATGAAACATTCCCATAACTTATCTGATTTACAGCTGGAAAGTAAGAAAAATCATTACAGTTTAACACTAATGTGAAAAAGGCTTACCATATATAGACTATAGGTTCTACTCCTGATGTTGCAGAAGTTAATTAACCAACCAAGAAAAGAGATGCTGGAGTTACATGGATAGTCTATATCCAAAATAAATGTTTAGTTCAAAGTAAACCAATACAAAAACAAGTAAATGTAAAACAATTGTCTATAAATAAATGTAACACTTATTCTGTTTATAGTGATGTTCAGTTCCTAGTAATAATTTATCTTTCTACTTATTTACATTCATTGGATTCTACTTCTGTGTTGGGTAGGATTATTTGCATAAAGTAGTGGTCCTCAGGCTTCACTTATGGTGCAGGTTTTGTAGATATCACAGTTGATTCTCTCAGAATTTCCTATTAAGATAATGACCCACCTGTGCTGCTGTGTGTTATGATTTCACTTCATCCCAGGACAGGGGTTGGTAAAGTGCGGCTTGTGAGCCAAATGTGGCTCTTCAGCCACCTTGTTGTGGCTTGGAGCACATCTCTTTAGCCCTGCCCATGACCTCCAATGCTTCTTCTGATTGGACGTCTGCAGGTCAATGGATCAGGAGCTTGCACTTATCCTCCTTTTTCAACTCAAAAAAATTTCACTGGTGGAGAAGGAAGAGAAATGGTTCCCTCCTCTCCAAAATTTGACGACCCCTGTCCTAGGAGGTGCAAATGACAATCGATAACAATGAGATATAAAATATAGCACGGTCTTAAAGAGAATTCTTAACCTTATATAACTAAGAAACATTTGTCCATACACAAAAACCCTGAATACCTTTCAAACTGTTTTTAATATGTTGCATATTTGTTTATTTCTTTGTTTTTTTTTTCTATTTTCAGGGTGGTTGCTGATAGCCCATCAAACATCACAATTGCCGGAAATTACAGCATGAGTTCATTGACTGGTTGCTGCCAGCTTGTAGCCTCACCATCCTTTAATTGCAGTTGGTTTCTTCCACTTGACTAGAGTGGACTATTCTATTTCAGCTGTGTTTGGAGAAAAGTGCAATGGACAACCTGATTATTAGAATGTGAAGACCTATTTTAATTATTATCCAGATACAGTGTGTCAGGTTGTTTGTCTTGAACTTTCAAAATAGTCATTGACGCCGTCTTCACTGTTGAAGCGTCTTTTGTTTGTTCCGTGCTAAACTTCATAGGGAGAAAAATCTATATTTTTAAAAAAATAAAGTTCTTTTTTATGTTTGTTTAAATAGAGTGGTCTGAGAATAAGTTGTTCCTATATGCTATGATCTATGCACATATTAGCCTAGTGCAGTGACAGCAGTTGGTAATATACAAACCAACTTTTAATCATATATGTCAGAAATCTAACTTCATGAAGAAGTTAGATTTGAAGTCGATGTTGCTGAAGACTAAAGCAAATATACAGCAAGATACTTGCACAACAATCTCTCACTTCCATTTTTTAACTGTGTATGAATGTTCACTTTCCCTAATTTGTAAAACTGTTGCAATGCACTACCCTAAACCTAAGCATGTTAGGGATTGTAGGACATGGGAATGAATTATGTCCAAATGCATACAAGCTGTAATGAACTATGTGGTTTTGAGTCTCACTTGAGACCCCACTTCTGTCAACAAGGGATATTCAACTGTGGATTCAAGGCTTCCAAGTTAAAATGCCCTGATGGTATCTTGTCAGAAGGCAGAAACAGTGTAACTAAAACATACAAGAACACTTGGAGCAGGATGAAAAAAGCTATAACTCACAAGAGCAATTGGGACAGGAACTTGGAATAGTAACTGACATAAGTATGTAAAGCAGAAATGGTTGAGTTGCAACTCAAAGAAGTCCTTGAAGCAGAAATTGTAGAATTGGAACAATGGGCCAGTGCAGAACACCAGCTAACATGAAGAATGCTGACAGTCACTTGAAGTTCAAATGCTGCCAAACAGCAGCACTTGCAATTTGCACTCTCTGATGCTAAGTCATGGAAGCAACATGCAACGGAGATTGGAGGAGCTAGGAGTAGTGTCCCACGGCCTAGCAAAAAGACATGCTTCCTTCATCAGAAAGCAAGGCATAGCACAGCTTATGACACAGACACAGTCCAAAAACATTTGAAATTTAGGGGGTTATTCAGGAAGCTCCGAAGTGAGGGGCATAGTGTTCGCCTCACTTCGGAAAAACTGACATGCGCATGTTGATGCCCTGCACGCGGACATCAGCATGCGCATTAAAGGGATTCCCCTCCCGGCGAGAGCACTCGCAGGTAAAAATCTTCTCCTAGTAAGAAGTACATGATCTGATCGCAAACAGACCACTTTACTGTTCCCAATGCTCACCCAAGTTAGATTTAGATTCGAGCTTGGGAAACCAAACAGAGTAACCCACTCAGGTAACTCCTTGGAGTAACTCCTTCAGTTTATTGACAATCAGCATGTATCTTTTAACCCTGATTAGTAAGGCAAGAACAAAGAACACACAGTTCCACCAGTAGTTTATTATTCCATCTAATCTTATTAACACATGTAAACTAAGATGCCCAGATCATACATGCCAAAAAATCTTCATTAAAGGAAGAGAATATGGGAAATGCAGCATGTAAGGCTGTACTGAATTCTACACAGACCTGTATTTGGCATATGCAGGGAATTACACATTTTTTATATTTGAATATGTATGCAGTTTCATCTTGCAATCTTTTGTATTATGAATTTTTGCAGCTGCTAACTCCAGCCAGTGGATGTCAATAGTAATCTAGTGTTTCAATATTATGTATAGTATCTTAAGGAAAAGAAATTACTCCCAGAGGGAAATACAGGTTTAAGTCAGTTACTCTTCCAGTGAGGGAAGAGCTGAGGCCTTTTTAGTCTAAATAGAGACAGAAGCTCTATCATAGCTCACACTAGGAGTGAGGACCCAGACAGTCTAACTATCAGGACAGTCTTGAGCTCCATCAAGGAGAGAGTGGGTTTTTGTACTTCAAGGGGTGTGTCTCCCCTTTATGATGCAGCGCTCTACCATGTGACTATTAGGAGATTCCGGCACCAGGCTGCACACTGAAAGGAGATGATCGCAGCTGTGAAGAGTTTCTGCTGCAGGACACCTTAGAGTTGGCAGCACAGATGAAGATGGAATCGTAAACACGGAAGTGCTTCTAAACTGGTAAGATAATTGATTTTAGGTGCAAAATTGAAAATAAAATGCATTTAATAAAAGTTAGTAATTCATATTTTACTAACACATGCATTTTTTTTTTTCAATTTTGGCCGGAGTGTTCCTTTAAAGGTGCACTAAATAAACAGCTTTGCTTGACCCCCTTCACTTTCTTCAGAAGACTTAGTGCAAGGCAGCTCTGAGAGACTGAAAGACTACAGAAACAGTTCAGAGTGAAAATCTACTTAGTAATATAAATGCTGCACCCAAGTAACAGACTGCACAGAGGTAACAGGAGGATGGGTTAGGATTAGTTGATAATTTCTGCTCCAAGTGCTTTATTATTTCATCTATTGCTATGAATATTCGGCACAATCAGTAAGCTTAAATCTGTCATTTTAAGACTTAGGGGGTTACTCATTAAAGTGCGAATTCACTTAGCATAGTGACTTTGCATCTGTTTGTGACACTACAATCAGGAAGATGCAAATTCACTTACCATATATACTCGTGTATAAGTCAAGAAATTTCAGTACAGTCAACTTATACACGAGCCAGATTAGTTTTGAGAGCAAAAAAAAACAAAAAACTGATCAACAGAGCCGGCTAGAGAGAGCTTTTTGGAGCCGCGACACAAACACACAGCACAGCAAGAGAGGCACTGACCCGAATCTGTAAGTAATTACAGCACACACACACACACACACAAGAGTGCTAAATAAACTCACTGGGGAGGGGGGGGGTTAGTTGGGCAAGCCTGTTAACAGCATTCACCCATTGCAGACTCTCACACCAGCAAAGGGACTCTGGCCAGACCAGAGCACACAGAAGCACATGCAATCAGTCCGCCCCTTAAAGGAGAACACACACTAAACTGTAGCTGACAGAAATAAATAAAATCTTATTGTTATCTTGTATATTTCCAACAATTCTTTAATATGTTCTGCTAAAAAAAAAAAAAACAAGTTTTACTCTTAACTTATCTATGGGTCATAACAAATTTCATAATTGTTGGCCCAAAAACTGTCCTCGACTTATACACAAGATCAACTTATATACGGTATTCTTATTAATGAAGTAGTGGAAAGCAATAGATGTGGTCGCATGAATAGTGCGGCATAGTCAGTTGGACAATAGTAGGATGAGAAGTCATGCGGAGAGAGGCGAATTCAACAAGTGATGGGCAGTGACATCAGTCTCACCATATCCCGCTAACTGTATATAAGTGAAATATACTTACGCATACTGGAGCCCTGCTATCAACCCCGTAGTTCATCACTCTGATCTAGTGAAGGCAAACAGGTGAATTCGGAGCAGTACGCTTTGCAGAATCTGCTCCTTCGACAGACTTCATCGCATGCTGAATAGCCGAATTACATGTGCACACGCACGCAAAGTGATGCAATAAGCTCTGTCAGTCTGTGACTGGAGTAAGCATCCGAATTGGTCGCAAATTCACCACATTGCGTAGTTTGTTGAATAAGCAGGGTTGGAGAAGTCACGAAAGGACACAAATTCGGGCATTTACGTGACAGTTCGCCTTTTAATGAAAAACCCCCTTATTGTACTTAATACTAGGTGATCTGTAAATATAAAATACATTTTTACAGGCTTTAGTGACCCTTTAAATGCAGATTTTGTTTGTTTTGAAAGAATCTATATTTTATTTTTTGTTTGACTATAACGCATGCCACCCAACATTCTCTTTTAAAGAAGAACAACACCTGTTGAAAACGTAGTGTGCAAGGCTGTGCTGGAGTATATTCAGGCTTGTATTAGACTTACAAACCAACACTGCCTTTACGAGAGAGAAGTATAAAATATATAAGGAATACAGGTCTGGTTGCATTACTGTACAGCCTTCCACACTATGTTTTCTGCAGGTGTCCTTCTTTAAAATGGAATGTTGGGAGGAATGATAATAATTGATTTATTAATATATGTATCCTAAGCTCTAAATAAGACTATTTGCTTCAGTTCATAATCAGTGCACTTCTACAGGAAGCAAAGGCGCATTGAACAGGTGCAGTGCATGTAGAACAGGAAAATATGGAGACATAGTGCCATAGGTGTGCGCAGGCCATTTTATTAGGGTGTGCCCCAAAAGAAAAAAAATTTTAAGGCTAGGTTCACACTGGCATTCTTATACATGATGTATCATCCTGCATGCATACCCTGTTCGCATGCCTATGCATAGTGCTGAAACCTTCATAGGCCTGCATAACTGATCTATAGGGCTACTGTATTCTTGGAAATATTCAGAAAATGTTTTGCATAGGGTTAAACATTTCTAGAATAAACTATTGGCTTTAGTTCTCCTTTTAAGCAGATCTAATGTTAAGATAAATATGTCAGTATCCAGTTTTCTAAAGAATGTTCTACTACACTCTGCATGTGTGTGGATCCTGCTGAGAACTGAGGGTAATGTACGGGGATAGGGGTGTTATGATATTCTTCACAACAAAAAACTGCTGTCATCAATGGACACAACATTAAGGTGCGTAGTCTTTGCCTCACTTCGGAAAGACTGAGATGCGCATGCTGATGTCCTGCGTGTGGATATCAGCATGCGCATTAAAGGGATTCCCGTCTCGGTGAGGCTAGTGTCTTGTGGCTCTGGTGCCATCTTATAGAACTGAGGAGGCTAGTGTCTTCTGGCTCTAGTGCCATCTTATCGAACTGAGGAGGCCAGTGTCTTGTAGCTCTAGTGCCATCTTATAGAACTGAGGAGGCCAGTGTCTTGTAGCTCTAGTGCTATCTTATAGAACTGAGGAGGCTAGTGTCTTTTAGCTGCCATATTGGATCTTCATTAATATGCTACTAAATCCTGACACTTCATCACACATAGGGTTTGTTCATCAAAGTAAAAATTCGCTGGGTGTAGTGAGTTGACATCACTTCGCCTTGCCACATTCCAACTGACAAGAAATCACTATTCCTTGTTCACTAAACAGCAGATTGGTGAAGAAGTGAACTGTGATGGGGTGATACTTAATTTAGTATGCATAGTGATGCATAATGATGTGAATTGCTCCAAGCAAAGTAAAGGAATTCCCATGAATCTATTCAAAGAAGAAAATGTTACTATAAGTGTGTATCTCTTAATGTCAAAATCCTAAGCTTTAAAATGCAATTAACCTGATGGCAAGCTATAGAATAATCTTGAAATAATTAAAATAATAATTAAGGCACACATGCTGACCGAGATTGTTTCTTACAATGTTATCATTAGCATTATATTTGTAATGATCTCTTTTATGAGGAAAAAAAATCAGTTTACACTTATATACACCTCCCATCATACCTTGCATGATATATTCAGGCAACAGATACATGCAACCATACAAACCACACTACTCTCCTTATCAAGAGTATCTAATAAATATGCCATCCAGTTGGTATAGTTCAATAGATTAACCCTTCTGAGCTGCATGTCCTTTTGGACCTTCTCAAGTGGACACTATTACATTGTGGACTAATGATTCTTTGTCTGTTGTTGCAGGTTAGTTGTTGATATCAGATAGCATGCATATTATGTTTTCTATGTGATTTACAATGCTTGTCACATATTCAAGGGAATCTGCCCATCCACCAGTGTTTCTGTCTGACTGGATTTTCTAAACAGTACTGTAGTTCCTCTTTGGAACTGAAAACCAAATACCCTTTTGTGACTTGAACGGTTCTACTTAAGCACTGTCCAGCCTATGTTTATTTTCATTTGACTATAAGCTAATGAGTTTTTCTTTAATAAATTCTCTAAATTAACATACAATACATACTTTGTTATTCATGTTTGCAACTGAAATTTTGCCATTCAACAAGCTAGGCTTTGGATACTGTCTACTTGAAGTTCATTCCATCCAGTAGGCTTTATTTGCTGTCTATAGGTGAAGGTGTCAAAAAATGGGAACAAGAACTTAATATAACCTGAAGATTAAACAAAATAGAGTATGAGTTGCTCTTTTTCACTCCCTGACCAATCCATATTCTGTCATGAGCAAATAAAATACAATGCTGTTGCCATGCTACATGGACTGGTGTCACTTTACTTTATTTTGTTTATTGTTCACTTTGTAGTGAGTGCTCAGATGAAGGCACTGAAGAGAAAGGTGACATTTTGAGAGTACTACCCAGACACTAGGAGTATATTACCTGTAAAGCAGTAACTTCATATAACCTAGTTTTTTGCATTGATCACTGATACGACATATTATGACTAATAAAGCTGGAAACTTTTGAAAAATGTCTAAAAACACAGACAAGTGCTTTGTGTAAAGCTACTGTATATATAGTTACGTAAAATGCTAATCTGTTTCTAGCCGGCTACATATTTATCCCTTTCAAGGCCTCGTTTTCTTTTTTATTTCCCTCTTTTTTTTTGTTTCTATAAGGTATACCCATATAACAGTTTAATATGAAAAAAAAAACAAACATTTATATTGTTTCGCTAAGAATCTGGAAAGTATTCTATTTTGATGAGTTAATTTCCCCATTTCCTTGAATGTTGGTTTGTAGTTGATTTAGTTTGATTGTTATTTTGTCATATCCAAGACAAAGCTTTATATTCTTTTAGTAACAATGTATTCAGTTCCCACATGAAGGGGTATATTGCCACCCACTCTCTCACTTCCACAACTCAGAACAGAATTTACAATATTGCTCTTTGCTAAATCAAGGTTATTAAGGCAAAGTGAAGACAACTACTTCCACACCTGGATTTATATATATACTATGTAATTTCCTTAGCAAATTACATGAAGAAATGTTAACCTCTTATGGTCTTGCAGCTCAGGCAATACTCATCCTCTTACAGTGCTCCCTCCATAATCAATAACATAACCCACTTTTATTTATCTCTACTGCTTGCTATTTCTGTGGCAGCTATACCCCAAAATGGATGCGTGGCCTCACATGTGACTGAACATTTAAAAGAATGATCCCATAACAGCAGATACAAACCGGTGACAGTGATATCTGTGTTTTTACCTTTCAGTAAAGTGCATTGATCCACCCCCTACATATTCACACACCGGCAGCTTTTTCTCAGAACCTCCAGATTTTCAGAAAGAGGTCGCTGGTTATTTGCTGATGTGGCTTCCTCCTGAAAGGTTGTTCTATAAATTCTTCTATGCTATATTCTGGGCATGAATAAGAAGCTAAAGTGTTAAGAAATAAGTATAAGACTCACCCCTTCCAATATACTGCAATACAACTTTTCATTAAGGGGGTTATTCATCAAAGTCTGAACAGTCGGGTATATTTCCATATTCGCATCCATTTGCGACTTCACCAACTCCGCTTATTCAACAATCTCTGTGATGTGACAATTCACAACCAATTTTGATGCTTACTCCAGTCACACACTTATGGAGCTCTTCGCATCAATTTGCATACACAGATAATTTGGCTATTCAGCATACGGTGGAGTCTGTCGAAGGGGCGGATTCTACAGTGCGTACTGCTCCGAATTCACCTGTTTGCCTTCGCCAGATCAGAGTGGTGAATTAAGGGGTTGATGACAGGGCTCCAGTGTTGAGTAAGGCAACTATTCATTCAGAAGTAACAATGGCGACTGCAACCAAATTAGTCTACTATTAAACATGAATTAGGCACAAGTTGACATATAAAAAAAAGTATTTTTCACTTACAGTATATACAGTTAGTGGGATATGATGAGACTGACGTCACTGCCCTTCACTGGAGGAATTCTCCTCACTCCGTATGACTTCTCATCTTACTATTGTGCAATTGACTACGCTGCACTATGCATGTGACAGCATCTGACATTGTCCGCTGCTTCATGAATAAGAGGAATTGAACTTGTGACTTCCTAATCGTATTGATGCAAACAGACGTGGAGACACTATGCAAAGCAAATTCGGACTTTGGTGAATAACCCCCACTGTCTGTTACATAAAATGCTGCTACATAACATATTGCGCTTTGTTTCCCATTAGTTAGGCAACACATTGCTTAGAAGCCCAGCTTGTCATTACCCTACAGTACTACAGCATGAAGTTTACATTACTGTCAATAGTTACATCTGAAAGGTTAGGTGGGTTAGACTTCATTTAGTTACTTTGTACAAAATTCTTTCCTATCAGTAAACTGTACATTGATCAGATTCCTACCAATTATCTGGATATTTCTCGGAAGCCTAAATGGTTTCTCAAATCCCAAACTGAACTTAGCAGTTGTAGTTATGTCTATAGAGGTTTATGCACTGGCAAAGGATTTGTGACCTGGGAAGCTGTTGAACTTTATGAACTTGGTCTAATGATTAAGCTTATTACTTTTTCTATTTCTTGTACCTGAATGTAATTTTTTTTTTCCTCTGCATGAATTTATAATTTTTACTGATTTTTAGGCCTTTAACATGAGCTTATTTTCTGGGTTTTGACTCTTTGCTTTCTGACTTGATCAAGACTTTAAGGTATACATTTTGCATGTCATCTGATCCAAGGTTCTGTTTATTGGCTTTCAACCTGGTATAGATATGCTGCATCTCTGTTTCTTCTCCCCCTCTCATTCAGTACCTCAGAATCTCATTGTTTCTGCACACTGATTCTCAACCCAAATTCCGTTTAGTTATTTGGACACTGCTCAGTGGACCATTGATAGGCTCTGGCTCAAGATGGCAGACTTCCTTGTAACAAAAATCCCAGTAGAAGTTCCCTAGTTAAGAGGCTGTAGAGCCCAACCAATTCAGTATTCTTAAAGCCAAGAAGGGCAGTTGGCAACTGAAGAAGTTAAGATGATGAAAGAAATCCAGTGTATATTTTAATGGCACCTAGTCTCTTACATAGAGGTCTATTGGCGTGGTTAAGCTGAAAGAAAGAGGAATTGGTAGCAGAGTCTGTTTTCAAGTAACATAAAGTGTAAGTGAAAGGAAGCTGTGCTGCATGCTCACATGAAAATTGCCCCAGTAGAAGAGTAAACTTTGCAATAAAACCTGTAAGAAGAAGAGAGATACTTTTGAAAAAAGAAGCTGTGGGGTCAGACTTTATTAAAATGATCTGAGTGGGGTTGTTGTTTCTTTAAGATACCCAGTTGGGCAAAATACTAGCAGCCATTCATTTTAAAGTGTATTCCTGGAGGCTATTATGATACAATTGGAAACATTTCACATAACATTGCTATTTTATGATAATTACAAAGCACAAATTAATTGCTTGCTAAATAGTCATCCATTATCTAGCAATCCTCATCTTGTGGTCACTCCATTTGAAATATTTAGAAACTGGTTTCATAGTAATGATTATAAAAACACTGTAAACAGTGATTATTTATAAGAATGTCTGTGGTGTAGAAATGGATGAGTTTTTAAGATATATATATATATATATATATATATATATATATATATATATATATATATATATATATATATATATATCCATACCTACAACCTGTACTGACTCCCACTGTTCCCTCCTTTAGACTTTTAGCCAAGATGCTGGAGTAAACTGTCTCAACAATTGACTTTTCCATCCTGAACATCCTCATTTCTGCACATTACTTCCATTCTGATTCAAAGCTTTCTGAAAGACACTAGTAGTCATTCATTAAAGTGTGAATCCAACATCTTCTGCAAGGTTATAAATTATTGGATAGTAGGCAAATTTTACTGTATAAATATTAAACTATTAAAATGAAGACAGTTTGGTATCACTTAAACTGCAATTGAATGATATTATAAAAACTGAATGGTTCCTGTGGAGCTACTGCCTTTATCCTCACACATGCTATTTGGCATATGCGAAGACAGATTTAGATTAAGATACTGATCTAGGAAATCTTTATTGAAGTATAAGCAGTTTGTACTGGGCTAAATGTGGGTAAACACAAAATTGTTTGTAGCCAGATTTTCTGGTGGACTGAGCATCTGTCCACCTACACCTTTTTTTAGGGTAGCTCCAGGTCATGAGAACATCGTCCCCAATACCCAGATATTCAGCCAGTGTCCCAGGACCTCTGTCATTTGCTTAGCAAATCAGAAACCCCCATGCCTATTTTACACTCTATGCAGATGGAAATTCTCATGTCTTTAAGTTCCTCCTTGTAGAAACAAGTAGGATGATTACGTTTTTTTCCAAATCACTTATATTGTCACCTGGGTATTACTAATACAGACCTTAAAACAAGTCCTATTTGAGATACTTAAGAGGTTTATAAATCTTACACTAGAGGGCCACTCTTATTTTTATTACACATTGTTTTCCCTTCATATCCAAAGAGGATTGGGATTTTCAGAGTCCATCATCTTCTTCATGAACATTATGGGGTACTTAGGGACCAAAGACTTTCTTTAAAAAATCATATTTAAAGCCATTGACTTAGAGGAACTTGAAGATAAATTCTGTAGTTGAATGTGTATTTTTTTTCAGAATATTACATTATAAGCTTAGCACTGGAGGCTATTCTTAGATAAATATGATGTTTTCTGTGAATTACAAAGTCCACTTTGCATAAACCTTCATGTCCTAATGGTCATCCATTAATTATCAAGTGAATATAATGAATAGTGACTTAGTAATGTATTAAAACAATTGTAAACATTAAGAACATTTAAGAATGTCTGCAGTTTTTAAAGAAATGAATATTACAAGAGCTAATATTTAGATATGTCCCATTGAAACATACATTTAAGTGACAAGTACCCCTCACCTACATATGTCTCTGTCTACAGTCTGCAAAGATCTTCACTGTTTTCCTCTCTAGACTTTCAGCTAAAACTTGAAAGCTACCGTGCAACACCCTATTTTAATAAACCACTTATCCATCATGCACTTATTTCCTGTAACATGAAAACCATTATAACATTCTCATTTCTTTGCAGTTCCTCCCATTACATGACTGCATGTCCTACAATAAATCAGTTATGGTCTTCCACAATAATATGGGAGATACTCCTTTGTTTATTATACAGTATAGCTAAAAGAGTAAACAGATGAGTACACTTACACTATTTTTAAGACATGTGCTTTCTATCTCTGTAAGATGACTACATAATTTATACTGAAAAGGCCCAATAAAAAGCATTCTGGAACTGATCTTTAGAATTTTGGATCAAAAGAGGTAAGACTGAATACTTTCCAACATATCATGTTCTGCTTTACAGGAAGAATCAGAATATATAATTGTTAAGATGCTTCATGTGATTGAACAATGAATGAAGGTGGAATTATAACTAGCAGTAGTAGGAAAAGTAACCAGTGATGAGGAGGTGTTTATCACTTGGACTTTCTGCTGCAGCACAACTATGCCACCAGAACCCCAAAAATCAAGCCAGATTACACAGTGACAAGCAAAAAGGGAAATCAGTAGACTGGTGACAGATCTGGGAAGGCATCAAGGAATCATAAATGGGTAAAGAAGCCAAGGTCAAGAAATGCAGAGTCTGTCTGGCAAAGTGAAAGACAAGCTGAGGTCTGAATACCAGAACTGGAGTCAAGGTCAGACAAGACAAGGTTCAGTTCACAGGAGAGTAATCACACAGGAAGGCTTAAGTGGCACTGTAGGAGGAGAACCAACTTGTGGGCTAGTTACTGAAAGTGAGATCACCTAAACACATTTCACAAAACTGTTGCTGAATTTGCATCAGTGCAACAAGTATAGATTTTAGACACTCCAGCATGTATTAAAAAGTGCAGAATTACTGCTGAAATGTCACCAACAAGATGCCAATATGGTAGGTGGAGGAACATGGCCGGGTACCTGAACTGCCAGCACATTTCATAATTGTATGTATTCTAATTATCTACTTCTAATGTAAGCAGACATAGTAAATTTTACTTTGTAATAAATAATATTGTATACTATAAGTATCACTACATACATTTAATTGATGTATACCAGATCTTTGATTTATATTAATATTCCCTGATTTTAACATAATGTTGACCCATAATTTTCTAATTACTTTTTGTTTTTGATACTCTGAATGTGTTTTTGTAAACTGACACTCAGAAAATTTTCTAGTGACCTTTACAGCTTGGTCATTAAACCTTATGTTATCATTTCCCATAACAACATGTGCCGCTCAGTTACAAGTAACGAAAACATCAAACTACAAAGCACAAATGGATGTAAGCAAAAAATAAATGCACTGATCAAAACATTCTGTTCTAAAACTGAAACAATGATTTATTAAAGTAAATCAATGATTTAAAAAAAAAGTATCAATGATTAAATCTGCATTTTAAAACAATGTACTAACAGTCAGGGCCGGTTTTAGCTATGGGCAATGTAGGCGACTGCCCAGGGCGCATTCTATTTGAGGGGCGCTGTCTACCACATCGCCCATAGCTAAGCTCGTTCCAGCGATGCACCTCCTCTATGCACTTCTCCACAATGAGGTAAGTTGAATGCGATGGAGCTCCGTGACTGCTTTGGGTCTTGTCGGCTGTACTCGCCTTGCCATCATCCCCCCAATTCGCCACTCTGATGTGGCAAAGTCAAACAGGTGAATTCAGAGCACTACGCCTTTTTGACTTTGTGAATGTGACAGACTCTGCCACTTGGTCAATAATAGAAGCACGCAAAGTGATGTAAAGTGCTCCATAAGATCATGTATTCACCACATTGCAGAGTTTGCTCAATAAGCAAGCATGGGAAAGTGGTGAATTAGATGTGAATTCAGAGCTATACACAACTACTCAGCTTTTAGTCAATAAGGCCCTAAAACTGAAGGAAAGCAATAACATTCATGAATTTAGTTTCAAAGATAACATTTTTACAAGTGCTGTATTTGAATAACTGCCAATTCAGTTTCAATTCACATAAAATTTTTATTTTTGGGGTGTTACTGGTGCTTTAAATGTGCATGATTGTGTTAAGACAGTGATGCCCAACCCAACCTAAGTGATGCCTGTGACGCGGTGCTATCCGGCCCCTCGAAGCTTCTGCCCACAGTGCAGGAAATCTGCAATAGTTAGGAGGACCTGGTCATCTTATTAGTGAACAGGATGTCAGTTTAGTAATACACTGTTTGCAGTATCTCACAATTGGGTGGAACGCTTCCTCGCATTGTTAAGACCCTTACTTCCGGGTTCGTTATGTGTTGGAATGCATATGATTTCCATGAGTCAGTGCTGGCTATTGATTTATATGGCCCCCCCAGGCCAAAAGGGTTGGGCATCACTGTATTAGGATGTCTCTTATAGAAAACTATTTAGCTCCCCGGAGGGTATTTGTTCCTCACTGTAATAAATGTAGTAAAGAAGAGGGCTTTAAGGGGTTATTGACTATAGTGAGAATGCGACTGTCGAATTCTCAAACTGCAGATTCCCATAGCAAATCCACGACTGTGACAAATTTCCCATTGAAAAGTTGCGACTGTGACAATATTTCCATACTAATATTGTGACAATATTCTCTTTATAAAGTTGCAACTGTGACAATAGCAGTCTATTGTGACTGTCTTTAGCTGGCGAATTCGCACCTTTACACAGCAATTCGGACTTTAGCCAATAACCCCCCTTTATTTCTATTCCTTAATCCTTTTGATGGACGATTGCTTTACTTTTAGATCTGGCTTAGGCTATGCCTAGGTAAAGAGGTTATCTAGAATTTTCTAATTCTGGTAATAGTATGTGTCTAGGAGTAAGTTCCTCTGTGGGGTTATGTTGCTTTGGCAAATAAATTGCTTATTGTTACGATAGACTTCTGATATCTATGTTATTGTGGGCCATACAGATAGTGAACCTTTTCAATGAGTAATGACTGGTGAATGTGTGAGAAAGTTTTATACTGTGCTTATCCTGGTACTGCACAGTTTAACTGTGAAATGTGGGCATCAGGATTTGGGATGTACCTACAACAACCTGATGAAGGGAGGTGTGTACCCCCCGAAACATTGTTCTACTGTACACTGTAACATTGGTCAGTGAACCATTTTAGGTTATTTACCTCATGTTGTGTGTGCGACTTCTATTTCTTTTTATCTACCAAATGTACCTACAACAGCATACTTTATTATTACATATACTTAAAGTTTCTGGGTGGTGAAGTATTAGAAAGAGTATACTCCACTATCTAAAGCACGGGTCGGCAACCTATGGCTCGCAAGCCAGATGTGGCTCTTTTGATGGCTGCATCTAGCTCACAGACTGTAACGAGTGGTGCTCACATGCAAGCACTGTTCGTTACAGTATGCCAGCTGAATGCCGAGAGACGATGTAGAGACATAGCTCTCTTAGTGCTTCCAGGTTGCTAGCCAATCTGGAGCCACTGACGTCATGTGTGACGTCAGCGGCTCTGGATTCATTAGGGGCTGAGCAAAGCCGCACATATATGACTCTCTCAGCCAAAAAGGTTGCCGACCTCTGACCTAAAGTTAGGCAGAGGTACCACTCCAACTATTATATGTATAATACAGACAATAATAGATAGATAGATCACTAGATAGATCACATGAACCACATACTCCACCCTGTCCAGGAGACTGAGTAAGGCATGTCATAGGAAGATGTTCATAAAGCCCCAACCCCACTGGCGAATCAGGTAAAGGAGGATTAAGATACAAAAACAAATGGGGGTTATTAGTCAATGGAAATTGTTTACACAGGTCTAATAACCCATAGTAACCATTAAAAATTTGTCTTTCAGAATTCTAGATTTCCTATATCAGTGAATGCTAACAGCTGATTGGCTGCTATGGGTTACTAGACCTCTAGGAAGATTTCCACTGTTGATGGATTCCTCTGCATACATTTTTCCTTTATCAATAAGTTGATAATTTCTTTTAATTTCTTAAAGCAGTGGTCCCCAACCTTTACTGGATCAGGGATTGGTTTCCCCAACTGAGCAAAGAGTTGAAGGTTCACTGGGAGCAGCAGGGCAATACATGCTTTCTGTTCATGCATCACCATCAGGTGGCCTGGTGCTGAGGAGCTCACAGACCACCAGTGGTCCACTATCCAGCATTTTGGGACCCCTGTCTTAAAGCATCGTATCCCTCTACATCTT
This sequence comes from Pipa parva, assembly GCA_019650415.1. Lineage (NCBI taxonomy): Eukaryota > Metazoa > Chordata > Amphibia > Anura > Pipidae > Pipa > Pipa parva. The sequence goes on from WMED01002713.1 coordinate 19,954, forward strand.
ATTGTAATAGATATGTTAATGCAGGAAAGCTTTTAATTAGTTAACTTGCATACACTGTTCCAATTTCATGTAGTAAAGTATCAGATTAAAGAGTTTTTTTTTTATATGCATTACTATTTGTAGCAAGGCATATGGTTTCCTTCCCTTATCTGTTTTTCAGTAGATGGCAGAATTTCAGTCTTGGATAATCTCAAATAAATATCCATAAAATATAATTACAAGTCAAATATCAATGCCCTACATGAGAGAAGCTCATCCATTTAGTACAGTTGAACTACTATTGTGCAGAGAATGAAAACTACGCAGCTTTTAACCACCATTAGATGGATGAAAATAACAAATGGTGGTACACTGTAGGTGGTTAACATTACCAGGACATTTAACATTATTACACCACTTGAAAGCAGAAACAAACTAGATTTAGTCAACTGAGGGAGCAGACCTACTTTTCTGCTCTTTAAACCAATATGGCCTGTTGAAATGTTACTGTTAGAGCTGTGTGCTTTGTTACCATCAGATAATATAGCCATTAGGATAAAATTGCTCAGTGTCCTTAAGAGCAAGTGCATTTATATAATTGAGTCAAGTAGAAAAACATACGCAAAGACATATACTATCTACACCGTGCTTGGGTGATGTTTATCCCTATGCTTTCAATTTGAAAACTCCTACTACAAAACATGAGTGGCGAAAAACCACAGATAATTACGTGAGTGCACAAAATTGTTGTTGCATTTAATTAAACTTGTAAACATTCAAACAGATCTTTATGGACCAAAGCAAAAGGTTTTTTTGTAAATGTACAAAATAACTAATTACCAAGGTACCGAGAATTTATTTTGGGGGTTATTTATTAAAAAAAAAAAAAAAAAAAAAAAAAAAAACATTCTCAATAAAATATTTACAAAACAGAAAGATAGGGAGAAATGATAATGAAATGTGCATAAAATGATCAATTCTCGCAAATGTATAACACTTTGCAAAGGCATTTATTGAAACGGAATTTGCAAGTCTATTAACCTAAGCTTGATAACCTTGATGAAATCTCTGTATTAAAAAAAAAGAAAGGTTAAGTGATAATATCCCCATTCACTATGCAGGTTAATTGAAGTTAATTATTGTAATTATTATTATCTTTTATGTATACAGGTAAAGCATATTTCACAGCAATGTACAATAGCAATGAGTCAGATAATGGCTGACAATAAATCAAATGAAATAATGGGAGAGGCAGAAGGACAGAAGACTCTGTTAACGAGAACAACAACGTTAAAGAACAAGAGGCGGAAATCGACAGAAGACGGATGGGGTTATTTTATATTTACCTCAGCAGTGAAAAGAACAGTTTAACAGTAAAGAGTAAATATTTAGGATAGGCCTTACACTACTTAGTTTCTCCCTATTGTGAGTGTTTAAGGGGGTTATTCACTAAGGTTCGAATTCTCAAATAGCGGATTCCCATAGCAAATCCGCGACAATTTTCCCCATTGTAAAGTCGCGACAATTTTTTAAAGTTAAGATTGCGACACAATTTCCCATTGTAAAGTCAAGACTGTGACAATATTCTCCTTATAGAGATGCAACTGTGACAGTAGCAGCCTATTGCAACTGTCTTTATCTGGTGAATTTGCACCTGCACGCAATAATTCAGACTTTAGTGAATAACCCCCTTTGACTCTAGAGGCCTGACAATTGCATATCTAAAAATTTATACAGTTGTCACCATTGCTGAATTGCAGTCATTTTCTCACCAAAATAATTGTGATATACTGTAACTACACACTAAAACTATAGCAAAAACTTCTACCAAATTGAGTCAACTTTATGAAAGATGTGCTCCTGATGGTTTTTGTGATTATAATTCTTCTTATTGGATCACTTGTTGATAATGAGAAGACAAATTAGGCAAAACATGTTTCTCCAGCTGTGCCAGGATGTCCATATCCAGCTTTGGATTCCTTTTGTCCCTGGCTGGACCCCACCTTGTCAAGCACATTCTAGTTTTTAGGAGACCTATTTGCTAAGTTCTTTCTGGCTCCTCCATATTATACTCAGATTTCTATGCTGGTAATATGGATCCATCCAGGACTATTTCACAGGCTAGAAGAGAAGACATTTCTTTATATAGGTTGGCAACATTTTGGGTCATAGCGTCCCTTACCCCACAAGCAAGATACTGGGTGCAGGTATTGGGAGGGGGATAATTGTTATGTTAGAGAGGGAGGGCTCTTAGGGAAGAACATGGGCCCCATAGCTTTTCTCAATTTATGAGCCCACCCCCAGGAGTTAGGGGTTAAGGGAGGGGGTTAGTGACTCCCAGCAAAGGCGGTGGGGATTGCATTGTCCTTTACATAATCTTAAATAATATTTCAATTACAACCCCCACCCCACTGGGCACTCAGGGTAGGGACAATGGACTGATAACAGTGCAGCATAGTTGTTGCATAGAATTTTATTTTTAAATCTCCCACAAAAACACTTATCTGTAGGACTGTCAGAGCCTCTTCTGACTACCACCCAGTTTCACAGGCATTTATTCTGATCTTTCAGTATAAGAACATTACAAGTTATGGGGACTAGATAACTGGAGGGATCTTGATCCTTGGGGTTTCTATAATAACATTTACGTTTGTACTAAACAAATGTAGAATCAGTCAATGAACTAGCAAATATGGTCTATCCTCATCCTGACAACCATTGGCCGCACTGACTCATAAGATTAATTTTCCACCTGGACTGCCTCATACTTTTATTAATCAATGGACTAGGCTGGGCTTCTTTTAAGCAGTAGATTTTTCTCCTAATACTAGTCTTTCACTATTTAGCTCTCCAACACATTCAACAGCAACATCCTCTTGTATAATACAATTCCAGTTTTACATTACAATCAAGTCTATCACTTTGCTCACATGAGTCCCATTAAGAAGTTCACAAAACTCCTTTTGATGTACTGTGTAGGAAAGGTTTTCCATGAAAGGGTTTCATATCTACAATGTGATAGGATTGCTTCAAATACGCCACCAGAAACTCTATACTAGATCTATTGGAGGAAGCAATTGGTTTACATCATCTCACATAACCAGTGGAGCACTATTTAGAACTGCCATGAGCTGCTGTGCATCTCATTGTGCAATCTTCCACTAGCTCCCCAAACACCTCTTCCCAGGCTATTTATTTTATTTTTGGCCAAATGCTGTAATTATATATATTGAGGTCTGGCCTGGAAAGCCATAATCACACTCTGAAACCACAAAAAGGTTTTGGCATTTTGGAAGCTTGATGATGTATTTAATATTCAGCACAGGAAATTATGTCACTGGCAACAATGCAAGTTCTTTATGACCTTGAACATGGAGGAGTCAAGGATAAGGACACTAAGGAGTTTATCCATCAAAGTCCAAACAGTTGTGTAAAGGTACAAATTCACATCCATTCACCACTCCACTTTGTCCATTATTTTCTGCAAACACGATAGCCATTTTGGTATTTATCAAGTATCCAAGCAGATTTTCTAAGAAAAATTGCAACCAAAATAATGAATCTTTTTCTTTTTCGGGTGTTATTGAAATTAATGAGAGATTTAAGAGGACTTGGCTCAGAAGTGTGTGTGTGTGTGTGTGTGTATCCTTTATGCATTACTACACCATTCATCCAATCGGCATGAAACTTTGGGA
>WMED01002714.1:0-23625 GCA_019650415.1 Pipa parva
CGTGAGTAGCCTAAATTTGGTATTATCTTTTATTTTGGGTGACCTGCACCATTGTTTTTTAGCGTTACCTAGAGGAAGCGCTGTTCTCCTTTCTCTACACAAGTCCTTTTCGTATCTGTGCACTTGAGAACCAGCATCTGATCTGGGATTCCTTTTATCTTCAAGGGATTTAAGCACCTAAAGCGCAAGTGTTCCTTTTTCTTTCTCATTTTTACGCTGTGTGTCATAGCAACTGTTAAATTCCTATTGAAACTAATCTACTCACATAAAATACGCCATGTTCCATTCGCTCGAAGATATAGTGTTCTAGCGTAATACTCTCTCAATGAAACACTAATGTGAATATTTTTCTTCCATTAGCATTGTTCTGTATGGATTTTCTCTGGCGTATTTTCTCAGCGTATTTTCACTGGAGGATTTTTTAAAGAAAAATATGCTGTGTAGAAAACGCTAGTGTGAACCTATTACTTCTCCCTCCTACCAGACTGATTTATTTTTTATTTTTTAATGAATAACAAATTGTGCAATGAAATAGCATAAATAATTACATAAAACAAATACATACTGTACTTACCCCTACTCCATAGGGAATAATGTTTTTTATTTCTCATACAGAAATAAAACATTTTTGTGCCCAATCTTTATAGTTTCTGGGTGAATGTATTTAAACCTCTCATTCCCTTCTTTGGATTATATATAGCTTTTACATTTTTTTATATAATATTTTCTGTACAATTTTTAACTTATGCTCTTCATATAATACTGACACATGAGTGAGAAAGGTCAGATTTAAAGGTCAGTGATTCACGAATATTGATCAACTGGTGTTCTGTTGACATATATTCATACTGAATGTGGTTATAACTGTGTATAAAAGGCAAATAAAAATATATTTCTTATTATTATGAATTGCTTCTCATGTTCAGACATATTATTCCTCCATAAGAGTGCAGGTTGCTATTTCATGTTATAGTGATGATGCAATGGTGTTTGCACAATTAAATAGTTTTTTTGTCTCGGGATTTTTATGTTGCTTTTTATTTGGTAGCCTGAGAAGTTTAACAATTAGTATTTATTTGTTGATTAGATATCACATGACAATGTTTTACAAGCACTTAGAGAAGAGGCTATAAGCTAGCCCTAGTCCCTTCTGTCACATCAGTTCAGCCTGTTACTTGTGTGCAGTATTTAATCACTACAGCAGCTTTTGACTGCTGTTTTTAGGCTGCTTTTCTCAAGTCTTTCATTGTCAGAGCTGCTTTCAACTAAGTTTTTGAAGACAGTGAATGTGAATTTTAATTAGTTTCAGGAAGGGGGATCATGCTCAGTTAGTGAGCTTAGCCCTTGACTAAAATAAGAGAGGAGATAAGATTAGCTGAAATCTTCTTCTCTTGTTTTTTCTCAATTGCTTTGATTATTCTGCAAAATCAGCAAGCCTAAACATGTATGTATAATTGTATATATATATAATTTTATTTATAAAGTGCCACAAATTTACACAGCGTTGTACAGTTCAGGCATGTCATTTTAGCACTTGTACTTAATAATAGGTGGCCAATAAATAGAAAGATTTTTTATTTTCAGACTTTATTGCCCCTTTACATACTAACAACTAGGGAAGATGAAGAGTTTGCAAAACCTAATACAATCCTAAATGTATATCACCATTTTCACTAAAAGAAAAATGCATTTCTATAGCAGAGGTATAAAATATAGCCTAAGTGATAGTTCACAAAAAGTACTGTATCCTCCATTTTGTTCTTAACATTATGCGCCCTGCAATTCTCTCAGTGTGAGACCCTTCCTGTCTTATCCTCTAATATGCACAAATCTGAATGAATATGTGTGTTGTGTAGAAAAATAAATAATGATTTTTTTTTCCATGCAACCCGCTAACACACAGAGCATTACTATCAGTTTGTGAGCAAGCAATGTATTTATAAATGTATCATCCAGGAACCTTTCCAGCATATTGTATGACTGGATGATAAATGCAGCAAATGGTATAATTAAATCCTATTATTCGCAATCCTTAAAACACATATAGTATATCACGTATCTGCTCCATGAAGGTGCGAGAAATGAAAGATCTTCATGACCATATCCTATTCCAAACAGCTCATTACTTTACTAGTATGACAGAAATGATGCGAATGACAATGCAGGACCATCTGAATGTATGAAATTAGTAACTATGCTTTTTTTGTACAATGCAGAAGCTGCTTATTAGCATCCATATATCTAACACATTGACACCGCAGGGAAAGTTAGTTTAAAATCATAAATGTCAAGACATAATTAACTAAAAGGTCAGATTTAATTACAGTTGTTGAAACTGAAATGCACTAATTACAACTACTACATAAGAACATTTCTTGAAGCCTGCTGCAAGATTTCTTACTGCCACTATATTTTCTAAGCACAGATGCTGTTTAAATGGTTGGAGATTATGTATGAGGATCGACCTCATTCCTAAGCACTTGTATGGCTGATTAAAGACAGAAAATTCAGCAAATCAGTATACCTGTGGATTATATGTAGAAAGGTCTAATACTTTCCCCTGGCTTAGAGAAAAATTGGTATCCATTATATGTCCCCTCAAAGGAATGATTCCCCAGTGGTAGTGTTTTCAGTAATGCTCAGTGCAGAGATTGACTATTAACTAGATTTGAATTTCAGTTTTTTTTTCCTTTAATAAAGTGCTGCTCTTATCCCATCCAGGATTTACAGGAAATCAAGCAACACCTTCAAGCTGAAAAAATGGGTTCCCAATGTGTTTTAACACACTGCAGTTAAGCTGTTCAGTGCCAGACAGACCTTCAGTTTCATTAGTCAATATTTACCCTGGCTGGGCACTCCTGATTTGTTTAGCTGGCTGAGTCCCCACAGTGGTACCCCCTGTACCTGATTGGAAGGGGCACCTATATCTTGTAGTAGTTGCAATGATACAAAATATTGCAGGAGCATTAAGCAAAGCAGACAGATGTCAATATTATGTATTTATTTATTTATTGTTAGAATTTTTATAGTGCTAATGTTTTCTGCAGGGTTTAAAAAAAAATAAGCCATTAACTTTAGTCGTTACCTTGTTAAGCTTACAATTTATTTTCGCTATGTAATCAAACACACCAACAGCCATTTTGGTCATGCATGCCTACTAGCAGAGCACTGAACAGAAATACTTCATATAAACTAGTATGTTTTAAAACTGTGAGAGGTGAATGAACTACCCAGATGACATCGATACAAGTCAGTAGTGCACACAGGTCCCTTTATATAGGTGTGCCTGTGAGGTGACATCACGCCGTGCATCACCACATGAAGCACGTAGGTGATGACGTCACGACCGAACAAAGCACATTAGGGTATGCCTAGGCACACCAGGTACACCCCATGTGCACGCTTATGATACAAGTATGTAAAGAGCATAAAAAACTTCATGTAGGTAATGTACAGAGTAGAATGAATCTCAGTGTTACAAGGCAGAGGTACTAACTGCTGAGCCATTTACTTACTGCACAAAGTAGCTGTAGGATATTCTAATAATGAAAGTGAGTTGCATTTTGCACATTCCCAACTGTTCTTAAAACATTAATTGTTGCATAGTGTAAATGAAACTAGCAAAAAAAAAAAAAAATCTGCTCTGCGTATGAAGTGTAATACTTTAAGTAAATGTGGGAAAAGATATTGCCAAAAGCAAAACATGCATATTTAGTATTTTCCTCCAAATACCAATGTTTCCAAAAATTGCCAATAGCATTTTTATTTGATATAAAAGAATACAGAGTTCATTAGATATGTCCAGCTAATGATACCCTTGTGTTAGGATCTCCTGACTAGGGGCAATACATGCCTAGTCCTAGACACTTGCCATAATTAGATACCAAAATTAGCACAAATAAAACATTGCTGCAAGGTATTGCCATAGCAGGTTATATGTACAGATACAAATGGCAAAGAACGGACAGAAGGTGTTAAATATACACAACATTTGGTTGATAATATACAGCTATTTGATGCCTTGTCTGTGTGATGATCACACACATATATTTGAAAATTCCAACCTGACATTGCAAATTAGAAAAAAAAAAATGCAAAATTAATAAATAACTAATAAGGTTGCAATAATATCACCACATCAATATCATTTTTGTATTATATTTTGTTTATGTAGTGGGGCCTGTTGTTCCTCTGATGGCTCATTAAGAATTAAACTAGGTTATGATGTCAACAAAATGATTTCAAATATATTCAAGCACCAAAGGAAAGCACAAACTGATGCTATTCCTTTTTGGAGGTGATGCCATCACGGTACAGAAGAACTTATATATTAAGGCAAGAGATTTTACATTTCTGTCCTTAGCACAAACACAAGCAGTGAGACAGTAAATATAAATATGTATCCATCTGAAGCAAAGATCAGCAATAGGAATAATTCCACTTTTCAGTTATAGTTCAATCTGGCTACATTTCTATTAAGTATAAATAGAGAAACATTGATTTTGAGTCAACCATGTGAATTACTTAAAGAACTAAGGGAAGTAAAATAATATATGTGTTGGCCAAACACTGGACAAGATGCATCATGCACTATTGGAAGATCACATGTGGGAACTAATATGTAGTGTCCAGCAGTGGTGGTTGGGGGTTTCTAGGTGTTCTGAGGCTGACTTGAGTGATATAAGTGAGTAACACAGTACCTAGTTCTCAAAATTAGTTTGAAAGCCTGGACTGAGAACCAAGGAGCAGCACTAGACAACTGAATGAAATAGCCTGGGTGTTTGTAGGTTATAGGAATACATTTAGTATACTGTAGTTGTATAAAGTTTTAGCAGACTTGGATGCAGCATTTGGTGCAGACATTATTTACAGCCCATCTATCATTTCCGTTTAAAAGAACAGTAACCCCCCCCCCCCCAAAAAAAAAACAAAAAAACACCTTATAATTAATACATATTCAATCTGTGTTTCTAAAAATTCTAAATTGTGTTTATAATATTAAGCTATTTAGGGCATACTTCCTAAATAAAGCAATAATAATAAATAATAATAATGGGACTGGGTGAGGTTTAACTAAATGGCTGGTGGCAATAAAGATATGAACAGACAGAAGGCAATATAATTCATGAATTGAACTTTAACATTTTCACAAGTGCTTTATTTGACGAAATATAAATATACTTTACTTGTTTATTGTGTATTGTTTTCTTATTCCAAGAATAAGTACAGTTCATTGATTTACTCCTGGCAACCAGTGATGTACTGGTTGCCACATAAGTATGTAGTAGGTGTAAACCTTTCCAACCTGTCAGTAAATTAGGGGAAGGGGGAAGGCCTCCCTGAAGAAAAGCAAATCAGGGAGAGTGGTCCAAATACCACTATGAGCATAAAAACTCATTTAGAGTTTTGACATGAAAAGTTTGAAGAGTTTCTCTACTTTTTCCTTTTTTTTATATCACTACAGTTTCCTGGAGTTCTGAACATCAAAGTATTTTTGCCTTTTTACTACAAAATGGTCATGATGTACAGCATCAATTCTCCAAACCTGTTCTTGACTGAATAGAAAATGTTTGCCTGTATAATGATACATACTCTAGGGTTTTACTTTATTATTATTCTTGTCTATTAACAAGAAGGGGAAATGTAACAGAATTATCCAGAGGAAATATTACCCAGTGCAAAAATGTGGGTCTTTTTATAAAAAAAAAAAAAAGAAATCAAGAAATAATATAGGATTTTAGAGAGTCTAAAAGGCACAATAAAAGATCAGATTCAGTGGACAGGAAAAAAAAAATGTGTGCCCCCAAATATGATTAAAAAGGTTTCAGAGAGCCTGTATTCGAAAGCCAATGTGAGACTGTATTGCTTCTAATATAGGAAACACAAAATGATTTTCACTTACAAGTCTGTTGCCTTGCAGGTAAAAGTGACATTGGAATGAATGTGGACATAGGGCATTAAGGCTTGTATTGATATAGCTCATTCAGAAAGTCATTATTTTATGGTTTACAGTAAAGAGAAAATTTCGAACAGATTTCCTTCTAGTTGACATATTGTTATTACTAACAGAGAACAGTACTTTTTTTTTATTTTATTTTAACACAGTTCCAGGAATAATCTCTCAAACTGATCTTCTAAAGTGATTTGCATAGGAAATGGTGGAAGAAATGCAACTAAAATGTTTAAAACTTTATTAGATTGTCTGTTTGTATTATTCTACTAAATGCTGATAAACCATAAATATTAAATGTAAATAACTGCTCAGTCCTATTTTTTTATACAGTCTCTAAATGGAATACTAGGAAAACTGCAATCGGTACAATGCTGCAATCCCTAATTGCTGTATCACTATAAAAATCAATGTTGTGCATCATCACTCAATAGGTACAAAGTTAAACATCCAAGTTTATAAAACTTCACCGCAGGAATTAAATGTAAGCAACAACCATTCTAACGTGTTTTACATGTGAGCACTTACTCTATATTCTCTTACAGAATTAAAACCCCAAACACCCCTATAGAATTAAAACCCTGCATGTCCATTCCCTATTTAAAAGACTATAAATATCCCATGCATTGTAAAATACTAGGGGTTATACAATAAGTATCAGCATACAATTGGAATGAAGGATTTCCCAGGATTCCCACAGTGGTAGTCACTGAAAAAAAGATGATTAAATGAGTTGTTGAGTTGAATAAATGCAGGTCAGAAACAAACCTAATTCATAGACCTAAAAATATACTTACAAATCTGTTAAATAATTTTCATTTCCATGCCTGCAATAAATGTTTTTTTAAATACTCTGACAAAAGTTTAGGGTGGAAATAAAGTATCCAATGGACAGGGTACAGTATAACAGTCTAGAGACATTCCATCTATTTGATATCAATAGACCGATGTCTTGATTTGGTTTCATCCTTCCTACCATCTTGCTCTTTACAGGCATATTTCTTCTTTTTCTTTCTTCTTTTAAATAAACACATACTTATCTACAGCTATTACTGTAGCTGAACTTTAGATAATAAATATTCATGACTTGAACTCAACAGCCCCATAAAGTAATTCTAAATGTATTTTTAAATAAAATATTGCATACTCTGCAAATTATGCAGACTTTGGAAAGAAAAGGAAGAGCTCAGTGTTATGTCCAATAGAATAGAAAAGTGTAAATATAATTTGAGTAAACATGAATATTAAAACAAATTAAAAGATGACAAGCCAATAGTGTTATTTAATGTTCAAATTCACATAACACAAACACAACGTTTCGGGTGGATGAACCACCCTTCATCAAGTGAACAATGGTAATTTAAATGCAGATCAGTTAAATTAAAGAGACTTTGGAGGTAATTCAGCAAGATGTGAACTCACCTTGCGATGCTTTGATTCACCTTGCAAAAATGGTTACGTGTTACCTTCTCACGTACACGCGCAAATCAGTGTACGCTTTAAAGGTATTCCAGTCTCGCGAGGCGACTCGAGTGGTCGCGAGGAGACTGGAATACCTTTAAAGCGTTTGCTGATGTCTGCGTGCAGGACATCAGTGAGCGCATAACAGTCTGTGCAAAGTGAGGAGAAGGATCCGGACCACACTTCGCACTATGGTGAATTCCCCAAATAGTGTCATATTATCTATAATAGCTGTATTGTAAATATATTATACTTAGGAAAAGTAACAGTTCCAAGGCTCGAGAATTTGTTGAGTTTGTGAAAAAGAATGAGTCTGCTATCCCCTTTTACAATATTAGGCTTAATGGTAATGTTGACACAAGAAATGTGGTTACTACAATTCATAGAAACTCACTTCTTCAAATGCACTACTTATGGATATTCTGAAAAGACTATTAATACAATATACAACCAACAAATTTGAATTATATGTGGGATATCTATTTGATGCTGTCATAAGTGATTTGTAGAGTTTAACAAAGGAGAACAATAAGGATAACAACCACACAGGACCCTGCCTGGAAAGTCCCAGCTTGATACAACGTAAATCATGCCTGTTTATGTTTTCTGTTTTTTTTTTTTGTTTGTTTGTTTTTACATTCTACCTTAGTTTTCCCAACAATATGTACTTACTCCCTACCTCTCTGTTATATTTGTGTGTTGTGTGCTCAGTGCTCCCTAAGCTTATTCATTCTTTTAACCCCCTCCCCACCTGATCTAGCATATTCTGTACACATGTCTCCATTCTCCATCACTGCTCCAGTATACTTATGTTACCACTATACTCTCTTCTCTTTCCTGCAGAATAGTTTACCTCCCTCCTCCAGACACCCAAGACAATCACAGTTTAAAACCTCTTCCTACATACTTTCCCTTTTTACTCTGCTCCGCCTTGCTATAGGGGATATTTCCACCCAATCCTGGTCCCTGTTGCATGTCCCTGTTTGTATTCGCCTGCTCCCTTCTGCCCCTCCTGTGTCTCTTGTCCCTTTACTTTAATCCACATTCACACATTCCCAATTTCCTCCCTTCAATTTTTCTGCTCTCTTCTCTCTTCTGGAAGACCAAAGAAATGATCATCTGCTTTAGAAGGAGCAACAAACTTAGGCTTCCCCCAATCCTATTCAACAATATTGAATGTATGCATCCTGGCATATTGTATGAATGCTTGGTTCGGTAACTGCAGCACTTTGGACCATAAGGTGCTTCAAAGGGTAGTCAAGACTGTTAAACGTATTATTATTACCCAGCTGACTCCCATTGAAGACATCTATTGAAGCTGCTTCCAGTCCAGAGCTCACAACATCATAGCGGATGCTCACCACCGGAATCATGGATTATTCTCTATACTCCCATCCGGGAGACGATATAGATGTTAAACACTTGGACTAACAGACTCAGGAAAAGTTTTTTCCCCAATGCTATCATCACAATGAACCTTTCCCTGTCTCACTGTTAGCCTATGGTCACCTATTTGCACCTCTCACCTTTGTCTCCCTCCTACACACCTTGCATGTCCTTCCCCCCTTTATCTCACTGCTTCTTTTATCTGTGTTTTGCCCCGTTACATGTAAACACATACGTATGCTACTTATTTATCTATCTCGGCATTATTATTTATCAATGCACTATTATTTATTACTGCACTACTATTTATTTATTTATTTACCAATATTTATTTAATTTTGTTATATTGTTGCATGGACACCCTGTATTTTCACTGTTATGTATGTTTGTACTTATACAGTGCCAATAAACTAATCTAATCTAATCTATGCTCTATAACTAACAAATCCACTTTAATTCACAATCTGTTTTTCTCCAGCTCTCTTCACCCGTTAGCATTAATCTTCATGATGCTGCTACTGAGGCTTTGTTAACCCATGGAGGCGTCTCCTTCTCCCATGCTCCAGTCAGACTCCTCCTTGCCTCCAGCTGTTGTTTCAATTGTATCACTGACTGCTTTGTTTTCTGTACCTTCAAGGTTCATGCTGTCCAAATTTTCTATCCCCTACCTTTACGTGCTGCTGTTATATACAGGCCATCCTCTGCTTCATCATCTACTGCTTTTCTACCCAACTGTGAATCCTGGCTAGCCTTTTTTCTTTCTAATGATAGCCCCACACTCATTATGAGGGACTTTAATTGTCATATTGACACCTCTCTATCTTGGCCTCCACATTTTCTCCACTTAACTTCTTCCTTTGACCTTCACCAATGGACTAACTCTAGCACCCACAAGAATGTTCACTTTCTAGATCTGGGTTTTACAGAAAATGCTTCTCTCTCTGCTCTTACTATCAGTCCGTTCCCTCCCTCAGATCATCACCTTCTTAACTTTTCTATCTCATACTCTCTTATTCCACATTCCTCCACCACCTAAAACACTTATTCACAACACGCATACCATCGATCAGCAAGCCTTTGCTACTTCTCTGTCCTCCAGCCCATCCACATCTCTGCTCTCCTCAGATCCTGAATCGCTGGCTACTTTCTATAAGATCATTTTATCTACTACTACTGACTCATTGACTCATTTGCCCACCTGCAGCCTAAATCAGTTCATATTACTAATCCTAGCCCCTGGCTGAATGCAGAAAAATGTTTTATTAGGTCCTGCATGCATTGTGCAGAACGTAGGTGGAAGAAATCCCATTCCCAGGCAGACTTAATACATTATAGAATTTTCTCTTGTGCCTTAACTCCTCTCTCTCCCTAGTCAAACAATCCTCTTAGATAAAATCTCATAAACCAAAATAAATCTAATCTCCATAGCCTATTTTCCATTTTCAACACCCTTCTACATCCCTCACCCTCAGGACTGCAAACTCCCCTACATTCCCCACAAGATTTTGCCAATTTCTTTACAAAAAAAGTTGACAATATTCGCAACCAGATTGCTACTCCTTCTAACACAGACATTATTCTACCTACATCCCCATCTGAGTTTCTAAATTCTAAATTCTTTTTTTCCTGCTACCCAGTCTGAAGTTTCTCAACTTCTCTCCTCCTCTCATGTCACTACATGCTTGCTTGAACCAATGCCTTATTCTTTACTTAAGTGTTGTGATTCTGCCCTTGTGCTGGCCCTAGCACGCCTGTTCAACTCTTCCCTATCCTCTGGAAATTTTCCTTCTTTGTCTAAACAGGCCTGTATTAAACCCATCCTTAAAAAAGCTATACAGGACTCTGAATGACTCGCTAACTACTGTCCTGTCTCTCTCTTGCCTTTGATTTCTAATCTTCTAGAATGTCTTGTCTTCACTCGCCTTACTAGCTAATTTCATGTGCACCATCTCCTGGACCCTCTGCAGTTTGGTTTTAGGCTAGGGCACTCAATGGAGACTGCTCTGTGTAAACTTGCAAATGATCTCCAGGTTGCTAAAACCAAGGGTCACTTTTCTATTCTAATTATCCTAGACTTATCCTCTGCATTTGATACTGTCGATCACTCCCTTCTTATTCAAATTCTTCAAGCATTTGGGGTCTGTAATCTAGCTGCATCTTGGCTGGCTTCCTATCTTTCTGATTGTTACTTTTTTGTCTCTCATGCTAATGACACCTCTAATCCTGTCCTGTTTACAGTGCTTACAGTGAGGGTTCCCCAAGGCTTGGTCCTTGGTCCCCTCCTGTACTGCCTGTATACTCAGCAATTCATTTGGTCTTCAGTATGACTTCTATGCAGATGATACCCAAATTTACTTATCCACTCCTGAAATACAGACTCAAATTTCTTGCTGTCGCCTGGCAATCTCCTCTTGGATGGTCAAACATCAGCTCAAATTAAATCTTGCTAAAACAGAATTGATCATTTTTCCACCTAAACCTGGACCTGCTTCTACCTTTTCCATTGTAGTGGATGGTGTAACTATCAACCCTATAACATATGTACATTGTCTTGGGGTGACTTTTAACTCTACTCTTTCCTTCTCTAAACACATCTCTTCCACTGCTAAGATCTGTCAATTCTTCTTTTGCAACATTAGCAAGATCCACCCCTTTATCTCTTACTCCACTGCTAACACCCTCATGCATGCTCTCATCCTATCCTGCTTGGACTTTTGCAATGTTCTTCTATCTGGCCTTCCAGCTTCCCACCTTTAGAATTTACTCCATCTCTCCCCAGAAAGGACAGCCTCCATAAAATCCCGTTTATCATAGTTGCCTAAATTAGATGTGTATTTGCAACATTGCAGAGTTTTCTCAATAAGCGAACATGGGAAATGGTGATTAAATGCAAATTCAGAGCTATAGGCAACAATTTGGCCTTTAGTCAATAAGGCTCTAAAATGAAATCATTTTACACATACCGGTAAATTTGTCAATGTGCACCATATCCACTTTGTTCTTGCCAAGCCATCCCATTATTCTAAAATCCCAATTGGTTATATACTGAACTCAAGCACCAGGAAGCCAACACATTGTATATGTGGGAATAAAAATAATAATCCTTTTTCATGTCAGAGGAAGAGCCTTGCTGCAGCATTGCTACTCCTGATTTGACAACCCCTCTCTTTTGTTGTAGTGTGCCAGATCAGGACTAGCCTACTTTTTCCTCTACCCCAACATCTATTACTCAGATTACAGCTTCATTTTCCTGCAGCTCCTTCTAATTCGAAATCCATCTTGCTCAGTGAGTAGCAAAATTCTTCACATTGTTTCAGTGGATCTCTGGGTTGCAAGTTACTAATCTAGATCCAGGATCTTTCTTACCAAATGTGCAATATGCATACATTTTGCACAGCAGTATACACAATTGAATGATTGTTCAAAGGTTGCATACATTATACAAAATGTACACTGAATAACACTGCTAATCCCGAGCAGGTAATGATGTTGTGCAAAGCCCTTTTTGGCAGCATCTACAGGGCTGGGGCAGAGATGATCTGGTGGGTGGGAAGTCCACCTGTTAGGACAATGTGGTCTTCCATGGGTGTTAGCGGTTCCACTTGTGCCTCCAAAAAGCCGTTCACTGCTGTTGCTAGTTCCCTTGGCTAAGTCAAATGTGGGGGTAGAGGACCACAGATGGACAGAAATGGAAGGGATGGATTCAGATGCTGTAGTTGTTATCAATATGTGTATTCATTTCTTACTGTATAACACCTGCATTCCAGTATATTTTCTGTTTTATAAAGACATTGTATAGAATGAAAAAAAAAAAGTTTGATACGCTAGATGTGTCTTGCCAATTTTTGACACATTATTTGAGATAGGTATTTTACCAGGAGCAATCCAGAAATGTTTCATTTTAAGCATATACTGTGAACAAATGAGAGAATCATTTTAATGAACAGCATCACTTAACCCCCTGAATTAAATGAGTTTTCAGAATGTATCGGGTCCTCTAGTGTGGAATAGGTACCACAATACCCACTTAGTGCTAATGATGAGTCTCAGTGTTCTGACCCTGGCTGATAATGACATGGTTATTATTTTTACTGTAGTGAACATTGATTATCCTTTATCCTGTTTTTTTTCTGTTCCCAGCCTTTTGGAAATAAGAGTTGTTTATTCTAGTCATGCATCAACCATTTCTTTTTTCACTTCAAAAACACACTTTCACTGACCTTTTAAGTTTGCTTTAACCTAAACTCTTGGTAAACCTAGATGGTGGCATATAAATGCTTAGTTACACTACGGGGCCTGTCGTAGGTTATTATTCTGTATCTTAAATCCAAGTGTTGGCTGAAAGCCAGGCACTATATTGACTTTCAAATTCTTATAATCTGCAAATAGCTCTGGACCTTCTTGTTCCTTTTCCACTGAACTGCTGACCCCCTGGTCAAACTTTGAAATCTTGTAGCGCAGCTTTGTTGATTACTATATAATTTCAGTTGAAGTCGTTGCAAGGTCTTTTTTAGTTATATTTAAGTGCATTTATAATCCATTCAACTGTTTTCCATTTGAATACATGAGGCTGTTTTGTCACCATCCCTTTAGGCTATATTTAATTACATTTTTTTTTTTCTGGTTGGTTGGGAATTTAGGCTGATGAAAGTTAGAGGCTTGTTTCTTTTTTTTAACTGTAAAAGGTAAAATGGCTCACCAGACAGATTTCTGTTTAGGAAGCCAAAAAATGTGATCAATAATAAATTAACAAATAAAGTATATTTTCTGTTTTCACATATTATGATACACACAATAACTCAAATATTTTGAGACAGTTGATCTTTTACCGAGACAAAATCTTCAGTTTGTTTAATAAACAGTGAACTTTGGTGACATAAAATAAACATGTTTATAAAAATGGACACAATTAATTAATGGATTGCAATGATGTCATTGTCAGATTGACGAGAAAGGGCTCAATGGAGCCCCCCCTTGGTGGTCACAGTCATGTGAGGTTGGTGTGATGTTGTTGTGTTGTGACCAGAGTGCACCTGCTTGGGGCCCCTGCACCTGCTGGAAGGCCCGAAGGACCCACTGCTCCTGGACCCACTAGAGGTTCACCAGTCTGACCCTGAATAAGTTATTTATTTATTTGCAATAATTTCACATATTAAACAATCCTATCTTATCCTTATGAATTCAGAAATATCACATTGTAATTATTTGTCACTGAAGATTGGTGGTTTTAATGAAATTAGCATATTGATGCATAATTCCCGTATAGATCATATTGTATCTCCTGTACTTTGCTAACTATGGGCGAAATTTATTAAAGGCAAAACGATCGCCCAAAGTTAAATTTTGATCGCGCGAACGGGAATCGATCGAAATTCCGATCATGCAATCGAAATTGAGTGAAATTCCGATCATGCTGTAAAAATTCCAATCGTGCTGTAAAAATTCCGCATTTGATAAATAGCACCTATGAGTGCTATGAAGCTTTATCTAAATGTTATAAAGGAGAAATTTTACATTCTGGGCCTTATTGACTAAAAGCTGAATTGTTGTGTATGGCTCTGAATTCACATTTGATCACCACTTCCCCATGTTCACTTATTGAGCAAACTCTGCGATGTTGTGATTACTCATCTAATTTGGATGACTTTGATAGTCGTGATCTTACGGAGCACTTTGCATGCACGTGGACAGGTACTTTGACTGCTGACCAAGTGACAGAGTCTTTGTGTTGTGTTGCAGTCACAAATTCAACAAGGGGTAGTGCTCCGAATTCGCCTGTTTGGGGGTGTTGATGGTAGGGCTAAGGTATCCCATACGGTGACTATTCATTCAAAAGTAACAATGACAACTGCGACTAAATCAGTCTACTACTAATCATGTACTAGGGACAAGGTGACATAGAAATAGATATATTATTGCATATAGCGAGGATGACATCACTGCATTTCACTGGAGGAATTCAAATCGCTCCGCATGACTTTGCATCCTACTTCTATTCGACTGACTTCATCACACTACGCATGCAACTGTAACAGTCATCCTGTTCAAAAAAATCTATCCGCAGCTTCATTAAAAAGAAGGACATTTGTGTCTATTTTGGCAATGGGATTTGAATTGTAGCAGGGTGAATTTAACAGGTGAATTAATCCTTTAGTCAATAAGGTCCTCTGTCTAAAAAGTAAAAATCCCCATATCTCTATAAATCTTTGGGGGGAAGGGGACAATGCTGCGGGAAGATAGAAGACTGGTGCCCGTCATGCACTGGGTCAGTCTTGCTCTAGGACCCTAGGATATGTAGATATTTATCTGTATAACATATACTCTTTGGAGACACTATACCATATGGTTGGTTTTCCTGGAGCAACCATTCTGGGTTAAAAGAGGCTAATTCATAGCTGGCCCTTTGCAATAGATTTGCCCCTTTGTATAAAGATGGTGGGTGGGATGGCTTAGAAGAAACATTTGTACCAAAAGCAGTTTCATTCCTCTAACCAAAAGGTTAAAAATACAGTAGGCAGACTGTGATAATAGGTGACTAGAAGAGAAAGGAGATCTGTGACCCGACCATGAGTCTTGAACAGTGTGTTGTCTTCCTGGTGTTTGGGTTTGGCATATACTGGAAAGGGTGGACATAATATTGCTTGGAGTTAGGGATGACCAGTCTTGGTTTATGCCGGTACTAGTGATCTAGGGATCATATGAGATATATAGAATGATTTTTGGGTATTAGGATTAAAACTTAAAGCAAACTCCTAGGTAGTAAATAGTTAATTTACAGAGGGTAACATCTCTTTATGGAGAATTGATCTGAATCTGCTGTCACCTTAAAACTAGATTTGGATTGTACCCCAGTAAGTATAAGACAATGATGCTTGAGAATAAGAAGTCTAATACAATGAAGTAGATTAAAACTAATGTAAATTGCTAACAAATTACAGGGCAAACTGTATAGAGCAGGAACATTGAAGCATGTAAGTTGTTGTGGGTTTTGTTCTGACAAAAATTCAGAGCATGGCAATATTGAAGAATATGCTCAATAAATGTAATTTTCTAAAAATGTGTATTAAAGGAGCACTATAGGTTTGTTAAGTCGAAAGGTGATTAGAAAGGGGGAGGTACTTACAAATCAGACTCTTAGGCGCTGCTCCTGTTCTCTTTGCGATCCCGATATCTTCTAATCTTGACAGCCACTGAAGTCCTCTTCATTTCTGGTTCAAAGGCAGTAGCAGATTTTAAAAGTTGCAATTCAGGATTTTATTAAAGAACGTAAACTGGTCGAAGTAGGTCAGCATTGATTAAAGGTCGAGCTCTGCCAAACTAAACTGCTCATCTTTTATGAGGAGATAATTAGGAACTTGCATCAAGGCAAAACATTTTCTCTGTTTAGATTTTACTAACATGTTTTACACTTTTCCTCATAAATGACAAGCATTTCATTTTAGGAGTTATGGCCAAGGCAAAATGTTTGTTCATGGGTTGAGAACTTACTTACTGAAAGTGAACAAAAGTGGTTATAATCTGGGTTGACATGGTAGACGATCTGTGAGGTAAAGTGCTCGTGCTGTTCAGGAAAATATCCAAAACAAGCCAAACTTCTTGGGAGATAGTTAAGAGAAGACCCTCAGTCCAGGTTAATGAACATTCATGGAGAAAAACACTCCGAGCATATTTATTTGTGAAGTGAAAAAATCCATGTTTGCAGAACATAATTCATTGTTTAAGGTTACTGATTTACATGGGGACAACAGGAAATTAGGCAGAAAGGTGGCAGATGAGATTTAACATAGAAGTAAGGTTATTATAGTGTAATTTAGGTTCATTATAGTGTAGGGTTATGCAGCTTGGTCATAGTAACAGAGGGATGAAGAGTTACTTTAGAAAAGAGGTATTTTTGTGGGAATTCAACAACTATGTACAATTATTTACAAGGTCAGTACAAGACTATGTCTAAAGAACTTTTCTTCCATATGATAATACTGAGTATATGAGGGTATCTCCTGAAAATGGAGGAAAGACGTTATTGCCCCTAGCAAAGGAAGTGTTTCTTTACTGTAGGGCAGTCAAGATGTGAAATTCTCTACCAAAAAGTTTATGATTAGCTGTTCCCTGGTCAGCTTTATGAATAGGTAGTCTGGTTTTCAAACAAGAACAGCCATTTCTAGTTATAAGTAAATTAATATAGTTATGATTGTTTTAGGAATGTAACATGGTCTCCAACAATGAGAACTGGTGGTATTTTTTTCCTGCGCATGGATATTTTGGCAGCTGGGTTTCAGTTTGTTTTTATCCTTCCCTGAGGTTGCAACAGTTGAGCTTAATCTGCTTTATCATCCTTCAACATTACTTGCTATGTTACTAAATAAAGTAAATAACTAGTATAATTGAAATCAGATAAAATAATTATGGCTTGGCTGACCTACTAGAGCAGGGGTGGGCAATTATTTTCGCCATTGGGCCATGTGAATGGCCCAGATGGCTTCAGAGGACTGGGGGACATGTCTAGCATGCTAATGCTTAATGCCTTGATTTTTCCATCCTCACGCGGGCCGGCTGGAGACGTTTGGAGGGCCGGAGGCAGACCACGAGCCATAATTTGTCCACCAGGATTCTCCTGTGTTGATAAAAAGAAAGAAATGAATTCTACCTTATGCAATAGCAACGTGTATTTTAATTCTCCAAAAATTAAAGTAACTCCGTTTCTTGAGTGGCAAATTATTTTACTATGCAGAATACAGTTTTGAACATAGTGTTGCCCATTTAAACAGTGTTTAAATAAATGCACTGCACCATATTTCCCTTTAAATTCAATGACCTACCTAGCAAGAATTTAGCATGAGCATATATCACCTGATTCAAGATACTAACAAGTCTCCAGGCAAACTGTGTGTTATTTTAAGCAGAAACTACAAATAGTTTTCAAATTTCAGCACATTTTTAAAGCAGTAAAATCTATCCGTGACCTCTGCAAAAGAATCTTTATATTGTGATGCTAGAACCCCTGCATTAACAAATGGTAATTGGTTAAACTATGTGCATGATTTTTCTAGCATTTGGTCTTTTTTTGATCGTCTCTTAATTAGAGTACACTGATGTGCTTCATGCTAGCTCTAGGCTCCATAATAATTTTTTAGAAAAGAATGCATGCATTTATATTGTATGAATAATATTTGTCACTTATAATAATTTAGAACCTTGGGGAGTTAGGGATGATCAGGATTCAAATCAGACACCTGAAGGGGAGACTCTGATATTGTGAGTTTTTAATTGATTGCCAAGGCAGGAAGCTTTCCAAAAGAGCAATAAACAGTAAAAAGTGAAATCAAGTAATATTTGTTCCTTTGCTTCTGTGCCTATGGAGTCTGCAGTGACCTGGTTTGGAAGTTTGATTATGCCTGCTTTCCCTTGAAATGTTGCTAAATTGCCTGTACAGCTGCAGTTTATCAGTTCAGGTGAAGCATATGCTTATTTAAAATCACTTTCCTATGTTCATGACTCAGACAGTTTTTTGTTTATCAAAGTCTATAAAGCCTTTCTTCTGTTTTTGTTCTGATTTATGATCCTATCTATGGACTGAACCCTTGTCTGGTTTGATTTTCTATTGCTGAAATGTAATCTGATTTTCTGCTTGTCCTGTCCATCTGCAAAATTAGCCGAGGGTCCAGAGCACCACAGCATTTCAATATAAGGGGATTATTCAGTAAGGTGCGAATTTCGACTGTCGAATTCGCAAACAGCAAATTCCCATAGCAAATCTGTGAAAATTTCCCCACTGTAAAGTCGCGACAATTTTTTAATGTTAATATTGCGACAATTTTCCCATAATAAAGTCACGACTGTGACAATATTCTCATTATAAAGATGCGACTGTGACAGTAGCAGCCTATTGCAACTGTCTTTATTTGGCAAATTTGAACCTATACGCAACAATTCAGACTTTAGTGAATAACCCCCTGAGTATAGCGGCGCTTTCACTTTAAAACTAAATGAATTAATCTGGCATGCTGATGGGCAGTTTTGTAAGAGAATTGCCTTTTAGGTTGTTTCGAGTATTTTGTTGAGCTAGTTGCTGTATGTCATATGTTGCTGTATCCCTACATTTTTTTTCTGCTTCAATTCTCTTTAATGATAGGCAATTTTAAAACAAGAAAATAACCTCTATGATGTTGAGATTAGGGCCGTTCTTCTTTTGGTTGAAGATAGATGTGGACCATGCCTTGGGGGTTTATTGCCCTTCTGCAAAATGAGGTTTGGACAAATTAGATGCCATCTTGGTTGTACTGTATTATAGAAATGCATGTACTTTGTTTAAAGATCTTATGTTCACTGCTGAATTCAGACTATTCATGTAGTGTTCACCAACTTTCTGTTTGTGTGAAAGGCCAATGTCATGAGTAGCACTTACATCAGTCGCGCCACTCATGTTTCCGGTGCATCTAGTTGTTGGTAAATGCTGGGCTCTCCCATATCGGTCCATCAGCGGCAAGAGATATAAATATGAGTGCTGTGGTTAGCACAGCTCTCAAGTATCTATTCCGGAATAGGTTATTTAAACCAATGGATCATAAGCCTGGCATTTATTTCAAGTTATCTGCCTCTATCTATACCTTTTGTTTCAGCCTTCTATTGCCTCAAGAAAGTCAGATTCTTAAAGGGATCTGCAGCTCCAGAGTGACTTCACAGCTAGCACCACAGCCTCAGCATCCAGTACATCTCAGCAGTGTGCCACTGTATCCCAGGAGAGGATTATCAAGTCCCAAGCTTCCCCAGGAGTGCTGTGAGTTATAGTTCAGCGTGTGTCCAGGGGTGCTGTGAGTTACAATTCTTCTAGCTTCTCCATGTGATCCAGTTGCAGTTCAGCTGTTCCAGGCGTCCACCAGTGTTTCCAAGAGAATCATCCAGCTTCCACCAGTGGGGGGTTAACCTGAGGGCCGTGACCTGGGAGGTCCCTGACTGCAAATGACATACCCCATTGCTGCAGTTTCAGGGTGAAGACCAGGGACTCCTTAGACTCAGTGTTAATCAGCACCAACTCCTGCCTCCTGCTATGGTACAGAGGATCTGCCTAAACTCATATGTTAACTATTTGTATTCAATTCTCCTGTTCCTGCACATTTGTACACCTTAGCCCTTCCAGAGGTGTACCACCATGGTTTCAGGGTGAAGATTAGGGCCTCCTTAGATTTGGCGCCACAGTGTTAACCAGCGCTAACTCCCACTGTGGTACAGAGGATACACTTTATCCCCTATGTCTCTATGTTTTTTCTAGACACTTGTTCCTGCACTTGTCCATATGTTTTAATTCCTCTAGAGTCGTACCACTTATGTTCCTGTGTTTTTACCTGCACTTAAAAATATCTTTTATCAAACATGTACAATGGAATTGACAAAGATGGTCACAGTCCTACGCGTTTCGTTGCTAACTGCAACATCCTCAGGGACCCAGATATTTTTATGTGAGTATAATTTTATTAATTTTTTAATAAATATTGTCGCTGATTTTACTCTATGAGCGTTTTTTTATGCCATGGATTTTTGCACAATGGTGTAAGCTGAATTTGGAGACTGGAAGTTACCACTCATCTTTATGGAATTTGTTTGGAATCTGATCATGAATGTATCCATGTGAAGGGGAGATATCCTTTGTGGCAATTACAGCTTTAACTATTAAAGCATTAAAGATTAGTGCTCTGGTAAGCACATTGATTGGAAGATTGCGGATTTAGCACGTTTTGGTTTATTCACCGCCATTGTGTGATTTAGTTTTTCAAACACCTGAATTTTACATGACTGGGAAATCCTCTATTATAGATTGGACGTTTGGGTCTTTCTATCTATTGAGATCTATCATTTTAATGCACTATGTAGTGTTTTTTTTGTTTGCGCCCCTTCCTTTAGATAGCTGTGGCTATGGTTTTTTTACACTTGCAAGTTTATGATATTCAGAATTCCCAAGTATTTCAGTCAAATCCGTGACTTAAGATTTCAAACTAGGATGCTGAGGAGGAAGTTGGTAAGAGAGAGAAGAAGCTGCAGTAATAAACTGTAAACTGAAAAGGAAAAGGAACTAGTAATTAATATATACTGCAAAAGCATTTATTTGACATTCATTTAACAGTGCCAAATATACAGGCACATAATTATTGTTGACTAATCTATACTTTTAAGGAACATAGGTTGAGTAGAGTGCTCTGTGTAGGACATAATGTAGATAATGACATTGTCATCTCTTACTGAAGTTGATTCTGTTCCAGTTCCCTAGATAAAGCACCTTGGGATCAAGTGTGAGTAATGCACTGCATCACATTGTAAATGGTGATGCCTTGTGCTGTTATGGATTACTACTGAATTGATATGCACTGCATTTAGAGGGCCTGTTTGTTAAATTAAGTGTGCTGTGCCTTTTAACATTTATTTGTTTGAAAATGTTCCTGATAAACATTCCGGTAAAAGAGTACACAACAACAAGTTAAAGCATAGTCTTCATTCTTGAAAGCAGGAGCAGCAGAAATGTTGATTGTAAGCTATTATTGTAGGTATAACACATCTGCCCCATATATCTGGAATTCTATACCCCTTTATCTCTTCCAGGAACATTCCCTCTGAACTTTTTCAAAACTAAACTGAAATCCTACCTTATGGAGTACTAGCGCTGATTTTTATGTATAAATTATATATTATAAGCCTTCTTCCCATTTAGATTGTAAGCTCTATGGGGAAGGAACCGCTATCCTCTTGTTTCATTCATGGCCCTACCCTGTGGAGGTTATTCACTAAGGTGCAAATTCAACTGCCAAATTCTCAAACAGCGGATTCCCATAGCAAATCCACAACAATTTCCCCTTTGTAAAGTCGTGACAATTTCCCTATTGTAAAGTCGTGACTGCGACAATATTCTCATTATAAAGATGCAACTGCGACAAAAGCAACCTATTGCAACTGTCTTTATCTGGGGGATTCGTACCTATACACAACAATTCGAACTTTAGTGAATAACCCCCTTAAAGAGGTTCCATTTATAATTGCTCTACATTGACCTGAGCTTGTATTTTACTCACAAGAATACAATATAATCAAAGGATGCACGCAGCGGCTGTGATGTCAGATTTGCATGAACTGGTCTCCGAAGGTTTTTTAAATGATAGATCACTTCCTATGATAAATGAAACCTCAGATATTTCAAAAAAACATCAAATGAATTGAAGGAATGATTATTTAGCATATTTGTTAAGTGGAAATATTAGAAATCATAAGAGTGTTTAACCCTAGCAATGTTGAAGTCCATTTCAAAATCCATCAAATGAAAACTTTAAAATGGACAGACAGGACAGATATTCATGAAATTAGTACTATAGTTGTCATAGGGAAATGCATATTAATAATCATTATACTGGACTAGAAGATGCAGTACTGCAGGAGGTAATAGCTTTAACACTGGCCAATGTATGACACAAGCAAAATAAACCACCAGTATGAATTCATTAACATTTACATCAAAACATTTTCAGCACAAAAAAAAATCCTATTAAGAAAATCAGAGATTCTGGTTATTATGCTAAGTTAAAAAAAAAAAAAACAAGCAACAAAATAAGAAAGAAAAAAACGTTATGAATGTATAATGTAAATCACCTTATATCCGCGTAATGCCAATTAGACAAGAAAACATAGCAGCCTTAAAGGAATTCAAACCTTCCACATAATTTACTATCAAAGTTCCATTTTTGTTTGATTGTTTCATTCAACCTTTTCAAATAAACAAGAATTTAACAGATAAACAGCAGTATCATGACTTGATTCAAAGGCTTTCTTTCTTCAAAGCATTTCTCCTCCACCCCATTCACATACAAATGTAAATATGCCTTGTCTGTGCTCTTTGCTAGCTAGTTTAGCTTTCTTTCCCAGGTAATGACATGCCAGTCAATATTTTGATGGATTCAGGCCTTTTTTCTGCTAATTCATTTTAATTGGAAACAGTATAGTGCACATAGATTAGCTAAGGAACCAGCTAAACAATACCCTTATTTTACATACCTAAGAACTCAGTTCTACTCTCCTATTTAAAATATTTTGCAGTGTTGTAAGGCATTTACCATATAATAAATGTATGGGGTAGGGTTAGCTATTAAACTCCTGGACAAAGTGCCTCGATAGAATTAGCAGCAGAGGTTATAGGGGCAGCAGTACACTTAATCAAAGGTATTTATGTAGATTAGTTAAAGAAATCCATTAAGCTTTGTCCACTGTGCAAAAGTATGAAATATTATTCTTACTTCCTAGATATTGTCAGAAGAATATATGTAAAATACGCACAAGGGAATATATTAACAGGAGAAATCATTTACTAAGGTCTAGTAAACCCATAACCATTTAGCATCCAATGGCACAAATGAGCTAAAATAATGAAAGTCAACCACTGATTGCTATGGGTTACTAGACCTCTGTAAGTTATTGTACCTGTTGATGAATTCACCTGTGTGTATTTTTCAACACAAGGACCAGAAAAAGTCACCCCGTTCATTATGTCATTATCAGGATCCATCATAAGCATATTTAAAAACAAAGGAAACAGGTGCAAGCGCTAAATAATGATTGAAAATATAAAAGTCAGATTTTCCGTGATAAAAAACAATGTGCTGCTCTTCTCAAGAAAGGAGTGTTCTCCTACTCCACTGTGAAAACAACGATCCAAATGGCACTGAAAGAAAAGTTGAAGAAATAAAGGGCACTATATAGTGCCGTATCACTAGTGTGCGTCAGGGCCGGTCCTGGCTAGATTTGCGCCCTGGGCGAACCACCCCTTGGGTGCCCCAAGCGGGCCGGGAGGGGGAAAT
>WMED01002715.1:0-23625 GCA_019650415.1 Pipa parva
TCTATCTATCTATCTATCTATCTATCTATCTATCTATCTATCTGTGTCTATCTATCTATCATTGGGTCACAATCTATCTGTGTCTATCTATCTATCATCTATCTATCTGTATCTATCTCTATCTATCTATCTGTGTCTATCTATCTAACATTGGGTCACTATCTATCTGTGTCTGTCTATCTATCTATCTATCTATCTATCTATCTATCTATCTATCTATCTATCTATCTATCTGTATCTGTCTCTCTATATCTATCAATCTAACTGTGGTGGCTCAGTGGTTAGCACTGCTACCTTGCTTGCAGCGCTGGATTCTGGGTTCAATTATGTGTGGATTTCCTCCCTGCACTCCAGTTTCCTCCCACAATCCAAAAACAAACATCTGTGTCTGTCTATGTGTGTGTAACTGAATAGGGAAACTAGATTGTAAGCTCCACGGGTCAGGGAATTAAGTGAATGATGAATCTCTGTAAAGCGCTATGTAATATATCAGTGCTGTATAAATGAATAAATACAGACAAACATCTATTTATTGGTGTCTGTCTTTCTATCTATAAGTGGTTTGATAATAGCAATACCCTACATAAGTAACTTACATGGATTGATAATAGTGATACAATAGATAAATAAAATTATGTGGTTTGATAATAGTGATAACCTAGATAAGTCACTTATGTGGCCTGATAATAGGCATACTCTAGATAAGTAACTGTGATACTTTCTTCCCAATAATCTTTATTATGTCTAAAATCCAAATGTGATAATAACACATCAGACAGCTTTATGGATGACCTGTATGAATCATAAAACAAACTGTATTCCGAAGAATACAATTCAATCAAGGGACAGAGGTCAACACATTTCCCTGGAGCTGATATAAGTCAACTTGCAGGTAGAACTGGTGGTGGCATGTATTATTCCTACTTATAATGGCAAATAAATCAATGTGATTGAACTTGTAGACCCCAACACAAAGCAACATTTTTAATCTTAAATGTAATAACATAGCAGATAAGATAACAAGTCACAAGGGCTATTTTAATCTTGTTGCTTTAGGGCTTATGTTACACATGGTGTTTCAATCATCTCTGCTTTTCCCAAGGTAGACCCTAATAGCCCCAAATAGCTTCCAGTGTTATTCCATGCATTACACATGACCAAGGCAGCATAAAATCACATTGGGTCACTAGGGATGTTTGATGGCTGCTACTTTTCTTCGAATAAAGCAGCAGCAATCACAATCCATCTTGTGACATTAGCCTTTTTTGAACCCCTTCTTTCCCAGTCTGAATTACTTGCTTCTGTTCATCTATCTAAAAATATATACTGTATGCTTTTATATAATTTGCTGCTAATAATCTTGCTTTTTTTATTATTTCTTTTCCATATCAGAAACTCTGCAAATCTGTGTATTAAGCCATTCTCTGTGCAGTGTATAGTAAACTACAAAATGTGATGCTTTGGCTAAGTTCTAATGATTCTTTATTCATAGAGCATCAGTACGTTGCACAATGATTTATTATGTCATCAAACAGTATAAAAAAACTTTCAATTTCCTTGATTTATTTAGGACTGAAAACAAATTGCCAGTATCAGTAAAGATCAATTTCAATAAATATCGAACAGTTGAACCCAGCACACTTTACAATGGTTTTCTGTTAGATCCACCTTCCATTACAGATCTATATTGATATCATTATCTTTTTTGGATGGAAAATCTTTAACAACTATGGCTAAGTAACAGGACCAGCTCTCTGCCATTTATAAATGTAATACTATTAGAATAGAGTTGCTGAAATATCAAAACAATAGACCAGGCCTGCAAACAGGCAAGAGGCAAAGATTAGATAAACCCAGTCATTTTAGCAAATAATAGTTAAACTAACTGTGCCTGTGATTGTGTTATGTTCACACATCATAGTAGGTGAAAAGCACATTTAAGGGAAAGAAAGAAAATCCAGTTATAACATGGAATCAACACATATAGATAGGTTCTTTTCTCCCAATTCACTACTCTGATATGGCAAAGACAAATGGGTGAATTCGGAGTAGTATATCTACTTACTCCTTCAACAGACTCTGCCTCTTATAAAGTAGTCAAAGGACTTGTGCACGTGCATGCAAAGTGATGCAAAGTCCTCCGTAAGATTGTGACTATCCTAGTCACCTGAATTGATCACAAATTTGTCACCACTTAAATTTAAGCCACTTGGACAACAGGCAAACACGAGGAAGTGGTGAATAGATGGAAATTCAGAGCTTTATGAGACTATTTGGCCTTTAGTCAATTACTCCCCAAGTGTTTACTTATAATGCAGCACAGGTAGACCCAAATAAGCTCTTTGTGTAAATAAAATCTACATTACCATCAAAAATGAAATACCCTCAATGCATTGATAGCTACTATACAGTACATTAAAGGGTATGTAAACCCTTTCTATAAAGGGTTTACATTTATCTATTGTCAAACAATATAGTGATTAAGAATCACCTGACTCAACTTTTAATTCAGCAGTGCTCAATATCACCCTGATTTCTTCCTCTGAATGAGTTCCCTGCTGTGTGTAGCCCCACCACTTCCTTTCACTGACTTCCTCTCTCCACATCCAACCACAGATGTGGTGGAACAGCTTTCATCCATGCATGCTCAGGGATAGGAACCAGCTTTATATAAGGATAAGGGAAAGGAATTCTACACTCGCTGAGTAGCTCTATGATGTCACTTGGGAGGCAGGGCTTATTGGTACTATACAGGAAGAGCAAGTACATAAAATAGCTGGGGGAGCAGAGCTGTTTAAATAAGAGGCAAGAACTACTGATCCCAAAATCCTTTTTAGATTGTAATGTTTAATTTGGCTTTCTATATGTATTCATGTCAAATATAAATAATGCTTTATTTAAACTTTCATACCCTTTAAATCTGTGCTTACAAAAATTCTAAATTGGGTGTATAAAGTATGGTATTTAGATATTTAGCTCTAAAAATGAGATTTTGTGCACATATTCTAATAATATAAGTATTATTTAAAGGACCATAGAAAACAATGGGACTGTTTGAGGTCTGTTTAACCCACAATGAAATGTTCAAGCACATTCAGGAACACATATCCAAGAGAAATCCGCACCAATGTCCAGTGAAACCCCAAATGTAATTCAGAAAATAAAAAGGTACAGGGAATAAAGTTACTGAAACACTGTCATTTATCACACCACAATAAATGTTATTTTTACCCTAATTAAAGGAGTCGAGCATCCCTGTACCTTTTTCTTTAATGCATTGCATCTGAGATCTGTTTAACAACATGGCTGCTATCAGTAAAGCTAATTACGGAAAGCAATACAATTCATGAATTGAACTTCAAAAATAACATTTGTAGAAGATTTGTATTTGAATAACTGCCCCAGCTAATCCAATTGAAAATGTTTATTATTTTGGCATTACTGGACCTTTAATAACACATTATTTGTTGTGGCTGTAGCAGTTGCAGCTTTAACCTGCTGCTATAAGATGGATTTTTTAATGTATTAGTGGCCTGAGGGTTCTGATGGAAAGGTATGCTGTGTCCCATTTTGGGTCTATGATATACAGTAATGAATTTATATTATAGTGCAGTGAAGCAAATATATTCCTTTGCATTTTCAGGTTTAAATGCTGACAAGTAATTAAAACTATACCTACTTGCAGTGTCCATTGTCCTCTTAAACTATCATTAGTTATATTTGTAAATAAATGAGTGGAACTCTAGTATATAAGGAAGCTTTGCCAACACAGACATGCTGTATTACGCAGACTTCCATGTTCCTTTTCTTATTCTGTGTTTATAATATATGCCTCAGTGAAGTTAAATTATAATATTGTAGCCTGTACATTCACGATTAAGGACACAGATTAAAAAAAAAAGGCAAGCAGGGAATTATATGACTCAATAAAAAAACTAAAAGATTTGATAGATCAAACAAATGGCCACTTTAAAAAAATTGATTGACTGACAGTGGTATTCTGACTTTGACAAATAAGCCTCAAAATATTTACAGAACAATTTCACATGAACAATTTTTATCACTTTTGTTCCCTATGCTCCAATAGTCATGAATCTTCTACTCCTTAATCCACTAAACTGAG
This sequence comes from Pipa parva, assembly GCA_019650415.1. Classification (NCBI taxonomy): domain Eukaryota; kingdom Metazoa; phylum Chordata; class Amphibia; order Anura; family Pipidae; genus Pipa; species Pipa parva. Next base: position 4,124 of record WMED01002715.1, read on the forward strand.
AATTCCCATAGAGAACAAGTGACTGTGTCAGTTGCTGTCTCTTGTGTAGTGTGGTGTATTCAGTTGGACAGTAGCAGCTCTGTCATCACCCCCTAATTTGCCACTTTACCAAAGTACATAATATACCAATGCTGAATTCACTACTGCAAGAGACATGAATAGGAAATTACCTGTGCACACACACCCGAAATGATGCAAAGAGCTCTGTAAGTCCGACGCCTGTCATAATCATCTGAAATTTTCGCAAATGTGCAACATTATAGTTTGCTGAACATTTGAAGATCGGGATGGGGCAAATACATGTGAATTCATACCTTTGATTTGACTGTTCGGACTTTCATGAATAAGCCTCTTTTAGGGGGGAATTCACCATTCAGCGAAGTGAGCTCCGAAGCCTTCGGCTCACTTCCCAAATGGTATTATGCGCTCGCTGATATCCTGCGTGCGGAATCAGCATGTGCATTAAAGGGATTCCCGTCTCGGTGAGGCAACTCTTTTGGTCTCACCGAGACTGGAATCCCTGTAATGCGCATGCTGATGTCTGCACGCAGGACATCAGTGAGCGCATAATACCATTTGGGAAGTGAGCCGAAGGCTTCGGAGCTCACTTCGCTGAATGGTGAATTCCCCCTTAGTGTGATGCAAGAAGCTAAATGATATCTTCCAGATGGGTACCGATGCTTATATCCATCAATCTAAACAAACCACTTTTTTTTAACCTTTTAGGTAAAATCATTTTCTTATTTCAAATCATTTCATTTGAAATGATTTTTTCCAAAAGAAACTCAAAAAGATTCAGTTCATAAAGTATGGAATTATTATATTTACAATTATATAGATATTTTTAAAAAACCTTTTACTGAGAGGTGTCTATCAGTCAAAAGGAAATCTCAGAAATGTTCACAAAGAGATTGTCAAATGAAATATGCCATTTAACTGCAGTTTGGTTTTTTTTCAGCTGATGTTGTTTACAGAAGCAATAATTATTTTGAAGATGTGAATCTGTAGGGTTGCATCACTGGCATTTAATCAAAGATTTCACTATTATTCTACAGACAGAATAGGAATTGATTTTATTGATCTTTAGACAAAACCACAACAATACTGTGTTAATCTTTAAATATCAAACAATTTACTGGCTCCCTATTTCATTTTAGAAACATTTTTTTTTTTTTGTAGAGAGCGTTTTTCTTTAGACTAAAGAAAACATGTCCTTTGTATATCAACATTAAATATTCATTTTATTAATGGAGTGACTAATCTGAATATTTTTAGCATGCAGCTCAGAGTTAGAAAAATAGATGGACAAAAGTGACTCCCTCTGGTAAAATCCATGAACAACAACTGAGTAAAAGCAATTCAGCTATTTCTAAAATGTTAGAAAAAGCTGAAATAATCCTTGCAGGTAGAATAAAATGCCATAGGAAAAAAAGATTAATTTTTCACAGAAAAAAAAAATGTACATTTAAAAATGTACATTTTTTTAGTAACGTTCTTCTGTGATTGATATAACATTTTTCTGATATGATATATTATATATACTATTTGCTGGACCTCATGCATAATGTAGGCTGAAAAGTACATTTGCACATTCCAAAATAACATAGTAAAATAATAGAAAAATATTCTTTATGAATGAAAAAGACAAGTCCATTAAAATCAGCCTTTGCAATCACATCTCCAGGGGAAGAAGAAAAACCTCAGCATCCAATTCAGCCTTGCTGGGTAAAAAATATCTCTCATCTGTTTATTCCAAACAACTAGATTAATTTAACTATAACTATAAATGACTTTTATTGCCAGACTGTTATTCAAAGTATGTACTAACCTGACCAAAGAATGTACCACTTGCATTGGTAAGGAATTCCAAATCACCACTGATTGTACAATAAAGAATCCCTTTTTTATGTTGGTTGTTCTATTTATTATTCTAAATGCAAAAAAAAGAATTTTCCAAGCTTTTGTACTGACCTTGCAATTAGTTGTACATTATCATTGCTCCTCAAAAATAGCGCTTTTCCAAAGTCCCAATTTCTTTAATGTTCATATACAGCCTTTTATTCCTTTAATTAACTCGATGGACCTCCCCCGAACCTTTACTAGTTCCTCTATATTTTTAATAGATGGGTGGTCACAACTGTACCCTATATTAAATGAAAGCTAAAGCTCATTAAAACTAGGGGTGATTCTTAAGTTAGGAGAGGGAAATAGTTAACAATAGAGTTTATGCTCTACAGCGCTGCCTCCTCCTCTTGCTAGGAAGTTGATCTGTCTTACACTTCAGTGATGTGATCCTCTTCACTTCCTGCTTCCTGTTGGATTTTTGGCTAATTGCTCTAGTGCATAATTATGATGTAAAACTGTTTCTGGAATTGCTCAACTCACCGAAATTCCAACAGGAAGCAGGAAGTAAAGAGAATGACATTGCTGCGGTGTAAGAAAGATTGACTTTCTAGTGAGAGAGAATTAAACATATCAGTAAGTATTTCCCCATCCCCACTTAATAATCACCCATAGTCTTCACAAACTTTAGTTCTCATTTAAAGATGTGGCCTAAACAAGGATTTACACAGGATAAGCATTATTTTGACTCTCTTGAAACTGTTCCTTGTCCTATGCATGCTTGATTTACTCCCATTCAACATATACACAGCTTGCTTATTACAATGACAAAGATGCATAACCAGACAATTATCAACACTATATCTGTCACTTCCCTGTTTAATTTTCCATTACATTCAAATACTTTCTGTAGTGATCGAATGTCCTCATGTAATTCAATAACCTTACATAATTTAGTATCATCTGCAAATATGGACACTTTTACTTCCCAAACCAAGGTGGAATGAAGTAACTAGGTTCAGAAATTACCCATGAGATACTTAATTTACTACTTTTGATCAACATGAACAGGTCCCATTTATTATCATCCTTTCTTCTCTGTCACTAATCCAGTTTTCAACAGAAATACAAACCTTTTCCCCTAACCCTAGTACTCAAAGTTTTTGTACTAGTCTTTTTATGTGGAGCATCTTCAAAAGTGCAGGTCTCAGGTCCCACCTTGAGTATAATGTACTAACAGAGGCCTTACCCAATTGTGAGTCTAGTATTTGCAGTAACAAGACATTTTTGTAATTGAATTGTTATTTTATTTTTTTATTTTTTTTCTGTTTGGCATGTAGTTACAATACTAACTGTAGACTACTTCTGGTAATCTAAAAAACACCCTAATGTCTTCTTTCAATTCATCTGCATAAAATGCATGTACCAAAAACAGTGCATCTAGTTTACAAAAGAAAAGCCACTGAGAATAACAAATAATGAGTAAAGCATATTAAGTTTAGTAATCCTTACCATAAGGGAAGCTAAACCTGTGCAATTCCCTGTTGAGGGAGGTGTTGGTAGTGGCAGGCTAAAGTTTATACCATTAAAAAATAATTGTTTTCTTTTCAAGAGATCAAGGGTATACAACGCTACAAACATTAGTCTGATAAAAATATATTACTGAGCTGGGGAGAATAGTTATTGTCAAGTCTGTAGTAAACAAGGGGTACTAATTTTTTTTTAAATTAGACTGGGATATTTTTTACCTTCCGCAGAACTGACATTTATTATAACATAGTAAGTTATATTTCAGTTTTTGTAACATCTCACTTAACAATTCCTAATTGAAGTGACAGTGATTTGACTGCATTGATGTAACTCTTTAGTCAATTTAACAATTTGTGACATACAACCTTTTGCTTTATACCCCCAGCTAAAACCTACATAAAGTATAGTGTATATATTATATTAAAACTTGTTTCATTTTCAGTTTTGTTATATACACAAAATGCCAACGGGCACACTCTATGAATTTAGCAAACAGTGCTTTGTACAATCATTAAAGGCAAAAAATCAGGAATTTGCTTAAGCTAATGCTCTAAAATGCACATTCTCCTTCAAAACCTAAAGTGCCATACTGTTTCTAGGCACATAACAGTAGAGTTTAACACTGTGTTAGCTACAGATATAAGACTATGCCTGAGGAAGAGACCTAAGTAGTCTCAAAAGCTTGCATTTACCATCTATTCCGTTACCGTTACGCCAATAAAAGGTATCACCTATACTCTCTTGTCTAGGCACATAAGAAAAGCATAAGGGACAGTCATTTACATTATTTCTTATGGAGTGAATCAGTGCTCCTATTTGTAGCTTTAAATTGTCCATGTGGTTTGACCCTTAATGTGTTCCTTGTGTACTTTAATTGCATTATGTACACTTTTTTACTTATTTTGGGTTGTAAAAGAAGTTGGGATTTGGGAGAACCCCATTCATTTAAACATGGTTATGTTAATGTTTTATTTCACGTTTATTTTTTGGGTTTTTTTTTTATGTTAGTATTGAAGGTCATAGGACTACATTGGAGAGCTATACTCAGGGGGTTATTGACTAAAGTCCATATTGTTGTGTTTAGGTGCGAATTTGCCAGATAAAGACAGTCACAATAAGTTGCTAGTGTCACAGTCATGTCTTTATAATGAGAATATTGTCGCAGTCACGACTTTATTATGGAAAAATTGTTGCAATCTTAACTTTAAAAAATTGTTGCGAATTTACAAAGGGGAAATTGTAGCGGATTTACTATGGGAATCCGCTGTTTGCGAATTCGACAGCCGAATTCACACCTTGGTGAATAACCCCCTCATTCTCTAACTGATTACATATTTCTTAATCACATTGTATAGGGTTAAATGACAGCACACTATTACTTTAATTGGCCTATCATTCAATGCAGAGGCTCCTATTGATAGAGTTCACATTGCACATGACTTAACATTCATTTAAATGGGAAAAAGGTATGGCTTTGTATGCCAGATGCTGTACTAAATGGCAGTACATCAGACTTTTATACACCTATACAATATATAAATAGGACATCTTTTAAGGCTGTTTCTTCGCCTTAGTTTCAAAACTTTTAACTGCTCTTAAAATCCTGATTAAATGTTAAGATTAAGTATTTAATCACACTGCCTAGATGAGAGGTACATGCTGTTTTTTCCACTTTTAATAAAAAAGTTAAATAACTTAAATGCCACAGATAAAAATAAAATATTTCCCTCTCCTAGATGTACTAAAAATTCTACACTGAATATATTATTTCATGACTGTAAGTGATATGTTCATTAGTTATAGTGGTATCATGTAGTGCCTATATATAAGTTTGCAAACAGCTGTGTTACATGATAATGTTGTAACCTGGGTTAAAGGATAACTATAGTCAGAAAACATTTTTACATATGCAGTACTATACCTTAGTTAGAAGCACTTTTCCCCAGTACTTGTTTCATGTGACGCAGAATGATTGAGAAGGCAGCACTGGAAAACTCCCATAACAGGAAACGTGTGTGTGATGTGTACTGGCCAGTTTTCCATGAAAGGTACCCTCCCCCGGACATTTTTGCCCTACTTTCTACTTAGCACATGTGCACAAGACAGCTTTCCCTCTGTAATCTCCTGCATTCCAACTTAATTACGAAGCCAAAAGGTCAGCACACTGCTTAACCAATAGCAGTTGGGCAGCTTTTTCTTCTTGTGTTGCCAAACTTGCAGAACAGAAAGATGAGGGGGAGGAAAATGTCAGCTCAGGAAATTTAATTAAGGGAAACAAACGTCTCAGGAAAACTAATTAAGGAAAGCAAACAGCAAGTATTATTTATTCCCTAAACATTTTTTTTTAACTATTTGTGTCAGCAATTGGCTTAGAATAAAGAAGTTTTATATGTATGTGTGCAGTTATATCAGCACTATAGTGCCCCTTTAAGATACTGTATGCACAGATATAAATGGTATAGATAAAAGTTTAAAGGGAGGGAGGAACCTGTGTACCAGCTGGTTAATTACCCCCTTTCCCCTCTGTAGAGAGTGGTGTTAAAGGGTTCTGAGACAGTATTTTTATATCTGAATGCTTTTATGCTACCGTTGATCTTTTGTTAATGAAAACAAGCCTGTAGTTGAAGGACCCACCAGAGGTACATATTATAGTTATTATTAGTTTCAGCAGGATAGATACATCTTGATTATTCTTGATCTTCAGTTGCTAAAAGCAAATGAGGAGGCTGCTTGCAGAGGGCTGAATCATTGAACAACAACATTGTGACCATTAGCTCATGGCAAACATTGATTGACCAACAAGGATAAGACTGAATAAAATCCTATTATGTTGAGTCATCTTGGCATTTATAGTTCTGGGCTTATAAGACACTTGTTTTATTTCTGTGTTCTGTCTTTTGAATGCATAATAATGCCAAAACCAACCTCTCATTGTGGTTCAGGATAATAATAATCATTTGGTAAAAATATTATAAATTATAGATTAAACACTCTGATCAGTAGGAGAACACTTCTGTTGACTAGCTGAGTGTTATTTAAAGTAGCAAGGTATTATTCCAATCATTTGTCCTACAGCATCAACAGAATTGGTTTAACCATTAACATCAGTACCTGCTCCAGTAAAGCAAACAATCCCATTTCCCTGCATAGACACACATAGTAATGATAATATTACTCAGAAGCCAATTAACATCTCAGTATGCTTTGAACTGTAAAAGAAACCTCATGTAAGCATGAATACAATATTAATATTAGGTTATGCTCTGTCATGGGTGTATTTGAACCCTGTATTGGAATGCAATCCTCTGACAGGCTTTATTCAATCACCCCAATCAACTAAGCCCATATTTCTGCAAGTCCCTGACTGTAAATAATTTAAAAGGCATAGGAATCTATTGCTGCATTCTCTGCATATATAATATGTCTACAGTAGTCATGAACATGATACCAGTGCTACAGACACATTGACCCATAGACTAATAAGTAAAGCAACAATATTACATGCTTTTCTGATATTGTTCTTTCCAACATATACTGAAAAATACCCAGCATTTACTGTGGTACATGCCTGTTTAGCTACACGTCATGCAGAAAATAATCAGTGCATGCTTTTACTTTGAATACAAAATTGTGAGCCATGCACAGTTACTACAAAGCATGTTACAATCTCATCATTTTTTGTATTTCCAATATTGATTTTTATGTTTCCCTTAAAATAAAAACTAAATGAACATAAGCATTGCAAGACAAAATACAATTAAAACTCACACACCTTAAATAAGATTATCTTATGTTTGCTATAAAAAAAAAAAAAAGAAATTAAATAAAAAAAAATCAAATGTTTCTGATAACATGATGGGCACATCTCACTGCACAAATCACAAGTCGACCAAATAATGGAAACTTACACAAGGCTATAAAACAATTATAGAACATGAAACAGAACAAAGATTATACAGCAATGTAGCTGTTTATGCCAAGCTGTATAATGCCCTTCCTGAAATTTCCAAGCAGAACAGAATGAAGTGTAATTGAATTTTCCTTTCTTTTTTTTTATGTAAGATGAAACATGATATCAGTAAAATATAGTATATCCTTGTCAGGCTGACAACTTAATTACCTTCATCTATCTGTTTCTTTTCATTTCCATTTAAAAGCCACTGAATGCTACAGAACTGGAAGCTAGGAGGATCAAACACAGAGGCATGGACATCTGCCAAAAAAATACTCCAGGCACTTCAACTGTTAAGGGTGAATCAACCCAAAAATCAGAAGTGACCTCCACCTTTTTGGATTTCTTCCCAGAGGTGGGTTGTGCTCTGACAGAAGAACTGATGCCAATGGCCTCTTCTCTTGTGACACTGAGGGGTTTATTTATGGAAGGCCAAATTGTTACATAAAGGTGTGAATTCAAATTTATTTGGGCAGTGCAGTGGCTCTGTGGTTAGCACTGCTGCTTTGCAGAGTTGGGCTCTGGGCTCAATTCCATCCCAGACTGCATGGAGTTTGTATGTTCTCCCCACACATGTGTGGATCTCCTCTGGGCACTCTGTTTTCCTCCCACAATCCAAAAACATAAATCTGTGTCTGTCTGTGCATGTTACTGAATAGGGAAACTAAATTGTAAGCTCCATGAGGCATGGACTGAAGTTATTGACAAACCTCTGCGTAATATAACAGCGCTATATAAAAAAAAAATGAATAAATAAAAAAAAATTGCTACTTCCTCATATTTGTGAATTCAGCAAATTCTCTGATTTGGCAAATTCAAGATCAATTCGACAACTTATAAGAGTTGTGGACTTATGGACCACTTTGACCCACTTTACATGTGCACAAGAAATTCTCACTTTGATGAATAAGCCCCTTATAAAACTCATGACACAGAAATGTGCAGAATGAGATTCAGATGTAGCTGAGCTGACTTTATTATGTAACAATGTGAGATAGGATTGACTTTACAGCATGTAAATGAAATAAATCAAGACAATATTGCAAATTAAATGCAGTTCTAGGGAAGACTATTAATAACACCAGGTCATTTCTCAGTTGTTCAAACAACAAAATCAGCTTTAAGAATGAGACAAAATCAGACCAGAAACATCTAGAAGTAAAGATGGTGGAGACAGCTGAACAAAAATGGTCGACCAGAGGACATAACCACAAATCATACTCGATTAGAAAATTGCTGTTGTATCCATACTGTTTGAAATGCTAGCTCCAAGGTTGTTTCATACAAATAACTATAACACATTTGTGGGATATTTTTCAAATTAGTTTGTGAATGGCCAAACTACCCTATTAATTTGCTGAAATTAATAACTGTGCTAAATTCTTTGACTTTCCTCTTTAAACAATCAAGTGAATTCATCAAAGGGGTAAACTTCAAAGAGGTACAGTATGGTAATTCATAGCAACCAATCAGGAGTTGTGTTTCCAATTATAGCTCCATTATACTGGTGAATACTAACAGCTGAATGGTTGCTATGGGATACTAGAATTCTGGAAAAATGCCCCTGTTGCCCCACAATCATGGGAGCAGTTGTGTTACTTGAACCTTGTACAGTACTAGAAGAGGTGTTCTACACTATTTATAGACTACTTTTAGGCTGCTAGAAATTTTCTTAAGATTTTAGTTTTTATACCATTGATTTCTTGCTGGAACTTCACATCTTTTGACACATTTGGCTCAAAATAAAGCTGTGCAATGTGACTGCTGAAAAAAATATCATGTAAATTCACTGTACATTTTCCATGGCAATTATAGTACATACCCTTGTTTTCTTTTCACTTTAGTAGCTTACGTGTTTTTATAATTAAGAATATTAGCTTTTTGGGGATCTTTCTGAATTCTAGGCACCTATAAGGAGTATCCTATTTAATGATCAGAAATATGCAAAGAATAACACCCCTTCCCTCAGTTACATTAATAAATAAGCATGCAAAATTTACATTAGTATGCCTGGTTATATTTCTGAAACTTGAATCAAAATTGCATTTCCTGGATTTTACATGTTGCAGGCTGCCATATGTTTAATTTACCCCTTATATTTGTTTTCCCTATATACCTGTTCTAATCTCCGGGGCATTTAAATTAGATAGCAATGCTTATACACTGTAGGAAATAGAGAGCAAGTGTAAACATACTTGAATTAAAGATTCTGACAGTTTCTCTTCATCTACTTCTAAAACCATGTTCTTTATCTCTTCATAAGACATGCGATAAGATCCCAAGAATATTGCTGTTAAATAAATGAGAAATATTAATTAGAAGCTACAGACTTTTTTTGTCCAATCCTCTGAAAGTTTAAGGACTCAATGTAAAACTAATAACCAATAAAGAAAAAAAAAATCAACTATACAAAATAAATCTGGTCGAAAATGTTGACTTTTTTTATCCGTATGTTTTATTATTTGCAGTCTAGTTTTCTGTACATTGCCAGTACGCAATTCTACAAATGGACTACATTTGCCAGGAATTTTTCTTAAGAAATATTAATATTCCACAGCATGCAAATATAATAAAGGTAATAAATACCCTAGAGGATATGAAAGGTAGCTTGAAAGGAGATTACTACACATCTTTTGATTTCATTATCCAGGTAGCTCAAGTATGCACACACAGCTGGAAAAAATTAGGTTTAAAGTGTAAATGATTGGAAACATTACATATTGGAGAGGGTAACAATCAATTCATATCATGTGTGTCATACAGTAAACAAAGGAGTGAATGCATGCTACAGCACTGTAGAATTGTTCCACAGATGGTATGGATTTAATAAAACAAGTTGTTTATTTGCTATAAGACCCACCAGTAACACACTGAAAAAAATAGAGGTAAATATATTGACAGGGAAAGTTTGCTCAGGTCACTTAATGCACAAAACCAAATCAGCCGTTAACATTGCATGTTTAATGCAGTTGAAGTAAAGAAAGCAAATGTCTGATTGTTTTTTCTAGAATTTCAGAATAATGCAAACTTGTTAATACATGTAGATGTAAGTTATAGTTTGCTTATAAGATGCCATGTTTTGCTGTTTGATCATAAGTTAAAGTTAAAGGGACACTCAATTAGAAATGTATGTACATGAACACTAAAGTTAACATTAGTAGTACGAATGTAGCCTCAGTGCAAAATGTTTTCTTTTTTGAGACATTATTATAATGTATTAAAGTTATAATTTTAATACAATAAATATTATTATTAGTTATACATTGCTTTCTTGATCTCTCTTAGAATAAATCCATTTCATATGGATCCATCCGCTTTGACTCTGCAGTGACTTTGCATATGATTGGATTTTTTATTGTGACTATCCAATCAGCCCATACACTGAAAATTCCAATCAGCACAGTTGGCGTTAAACTGTAGAATACGTTAAAGTAATGCCATATTAAATATCAGGCATAAACATGGATAACACCGCACACATGGGTATTGCTTTCATTTTTCTTTTTTGCACACAAATGAGGAACTACCTCTCCAATCCCTAATCCCACACAAGTTGTGTGAGAGAAGGTGTGACCTTGATAACCTTTTATCAATCCATACTAATCTAATAACAGGTTGTCATTCCTTCTTATAAACCCTTTATCATAAAACACAGTCAGGGGAATGTATCAGTAGAGAAAACAACCAATGTTCTAACTGCTGATTGGCTGCTAATTATTACTAGACCTGAGCAATATTTGCTCTGTTTGATGCATTTCAAAAGAGTGGCCAGGTACTACTGGGAATGTGTGTTTGTGTGTACAGAACATAATTAATTGCTTTTTACTCCTCTGAATTAAAACACCTTTAAAAGTAATGTTAAAGTACACTGGACCCAATGACTAAAGGTTTTAGTAAATCTATGTAGACGAAACATAGAAAAAGTAGGTATACATACATAAATTCTGGCCTGTTTTGCTGTCTAGAACCCTCAGCTCTTTCACTTTCTTCTTTGTCAGAGTTGGCTTGTTTTCTTCTTCCTGTTCGATGGCTTTCTTAGCTGGCAAAATAAATAAGTAGATAAAATGAAGTACATAAGCAATTTGCATTTTATTTCCCAGAATTACTCATCATCCATTTACCGCAGTAAGGTACTTGTCCATTCATATTCACAGTTGCAACAAAAGAGAGAAGGGAAATGTGGAAACCGCATAAAACCTCATGTATAAAATGTACTAGATAGGGAATGGTTTAGCAGGAAAGCTTTGCAGTATAATGGTAAAGTGAATCGCATAGATATAAACTACATTTAAAGAGTGACACAGTCACCCTTTTCTGCGCTAAAGTCACAAGACCCATTTGCTGCTTCAAGGATTGTTGATGTTTTATATGATCAGAGTAATAAGGAACACAAGTATCACATACAGTACAATAAAGAACAGTCAGTTACTGGAAGGATAATTACTTTGCAAAGCACATTGGCTGATACTTTGACCACAGTACATTGTTCAGGCATAAGCCATTCACTGGTTAAGCATGCACATACCTTGCTTTTCCTGCGACAGAAGTCCTAGTAAATATATTCATTCCCAAATTGCCTTCCTGTAGACAACATTATGTAAGTATTTGGGGTAGATGTCCAAAAAATAGTGCACCTAGCCAGGACCATAGGTTTATTTACTAACTACAATTCCATAGGTTTAAGCTCAAGTTGTTAAAGCCAGTTTCTACAAATGAAGGATATGTATATCTGTGCACTGTAGTAGCATTGTGAGCTAGCTCTACATTGTATTTCACACAGGATTATAAGAAACTGAATGGTATAAAGGCACCTTACTCTATAGTTAAAAGTTTTGAAAATAACAGTCTTTGCATGTGCAGGTGTATATATGCATATATTTGCAATTGCATGTGATTTTTTTTTTTTTTTTTAAATCTTGATCAGGCATTGTTAAAAGAAATAGCAGTTCTCCAAAAGCAAGATAATGCATTCCAGAATTGATCACTGTGAAACTGAAATCTTATTTCCATCCCAGTGAACTTTTATGAGTGCACAGGGCTTCTGGGATTTTCACATTATGCTTGTCAAATGTAGTCAAAGTTGTTTACAATTAGCAATTGCAAATTGTTAAAACAAAAAGGCCCTAGAAGCAGGTTTCTTCGTTCACCTTTATTTGTTTAAGTCAAAATCATTTATTTGCATGAATTCTGAGTACAACAGTCTCAGATGTACCCAGATGTTCAGTCACAAACTGTGGCTTCAGGGTTCTTTACAACAGAGAACAAACTTAAACATGCAGTGTTTTGGTGCTTAAAGACTCGAATGCAAAAATGTTTTTATTGTTGAGTGATAGCAAGTGCTCTATGATAATATACACATTCTGTATATAAAGAGACAAATTTTCGAGGGGCATAATTGCTTTAATGGTACAGTACAACACAACCTTTTTATGTATGTTTTCAGAATTACATTGTTTTCTTAGTAAGATTTTCATAACTGATGTATTAAAGTGCTTTCCAGTCCTGAAAAAGCCCCATGGATTGTCGATCCCCCCACCTCATTTTATGGGGTCCTGCAAATGTCTGAGAAGTGCTGGCTGTTTTGGTAAGGCAGCAGATGCTCAGGCAGAGGGAACCAGGGCAGGGATGGATTGGAGGAGTGCCACGATTGGCTGATGAGTAAAGACAGGGAAATGTGAAGAAAGAGATCAAGAGGCCAGTGCGAGACAAGCTGACAGTGGAGAATGATGAGCAAAGCAATCTGTATTATAAAAAGGGACACAGGAAGAGAGCAATTAAATATAGCAGTAAATGGAGTGCAGTAATAGTGAAGAAGGCCAGAAATGGGGTTTGGGATATGTTTTTATTTTCAGAACATGATCATTCGATAAGAATGAATTGTGATATGGTGTCTCAGGTTATTTAACAATATGTTCAGCCTTATAGTTGCCTTCAAAGGGAAGACTCATTTATACAGTCTTATAGACAGTTATATAGTTAACTATTACTTAACAGTTAAACGAGCTATTAAGCTCTTAAAGCCTGTGTAACTCTTAAGGAATAGTTACATTTACACAGGTTTACAATTACACTTGTCCCTTTTAAGGCAACCAATGTTGCCCTTGGAGCTTGACATCCCCGTATTATTATTTTATCTTTTGATACTGCTGGTAGGTTAGCTGTTGGTGGCCATAAGGCATATCCACAATCAGTGCAGAAGTGTCCCTAAGTCTTATTTACTTTTCCCAGTTTCAAATGCAGAGTACAGTTAAGTTAGGGGGTAGGTGGAGCTGTGGTCATGGTAATCAGAGAGGCTTCTTGAGGTAACTTAGCTTGAGAACTTCTTAAACTTGGACAGCTTTCCAAGTCCAAAACAAGATTGTCTGGGTAAAAAATTCAGACAGTGTCATCGAAACACGACTTACATCTTTCCATTATTGGGCTCCGAATCAGTAATATTGATTATTCATGAGTTTAACGAGCTGCTCGGAGAGAGGCTTATCGTAAAGCAATAACACACACAGTCTGTTACCTCTTTGAAAGCCTTCTAATGTTTAATGGGCCGTTACCATGATTTATAGCAAAAATTTGTTAGTTCAATACTATCTGAACATACTGAAATGAAACTACATGTTAATTGGCTAAGCAGATTCAACATCATTGTTATGAAAACATTGATTAACTGTTTTGAGAACACTGAGGTCTACAGTGTCTCAAGTAACCTCGAGACATGCGCAAACACTGTCTCCAAGGAAATACAAATTCCTTAGAAATAAACATTTGGCAAGGTTAACTGTTTGTTATCTATCTCTAGGCAGAACAAAACATGATTAAATGCCAAGGCTATATGCTAGAATTACATACTGCTTAATTAATATCATAGGGCTAGGGTTAGGCCTTAAAGGTACAGGCAAATGAGGTCAATGTCCATAGTAAGCTATAAAGCAAATATAAAAGTTCATATAAATTATTGAGTAAATATAAGGTCCATAAATATTTCCATCACAACTATTGAAAACACCAGCAAAAATGTATATTGCTATACCAAAATCCTGGCAGAATACGTTTGAACAAACTATGCTTGCCATTGGTATCAAACCATAAATAGTCCAGTGAAGGAATCAGCCCCAGTCATATGGCAAATGAACATCAATTGCAGTGAAAGGTACATAGCCCATGAGAGAAAACCATAGATGCTATTGTATATAGAGGTCTGGTAAACCATAGCAACCAAACAGCAGTTAACATTCGCAATATTGTGGAGCTAGAATATGAAAGCACTGATTATTTACTTTTAGTAAGTAGACCTTAGTACAAATTTTCCCATTGAATAGAACAGTAAACTGCCTTTCTATTACAAGTCATGATAAGACGTTAACAAATAACTCCGCTTGTGTTTTAATACTACATACAAGTTTCAGCTGGATGTTACAAATGCTGCAACTTGCTTGATAAATAATGCTCAGTCAGCTGCTTACAACTGCTGCAGGGATTGTGCTACAACTAATAATAATATAATATAACATGTAATTATAATAAAGGTTTATTTTGGTATCAATGCTGAAACAACAAAAATTGCCTCTAGCTCCCCTGAATGAAATGTAGAGAAGACAAATCCTACCAAAAAAAAAGCATGTTTAATTCTCAAAAGCCTGGTAACCTCAAATGCTTATGGGAATATAGCAGTGTTTTATTCATTTTCTAGGCCCCTCTGTATCTGACCATTCACCTAAAGATACCCGACCATTTCACTATTAATAACATAACATTTCAGCCTATTTCATTAGCAGAGGACTATCACAAATAACTAGGACTGATAGCATGGTTTTAGAGGACTATGGGTAAGGAAACATTTGGTTGCTGTGTGTCAGCTAGATGTAAAAATCATGCAATGTTCAAATAGTTTACTAAGGAGCATACTTGGGTCACTTTACCCTGTGTATAGCTTCTTCTATAATTATTATACCTAATAATGATGTCATTAGGCATACATCCTTTAAAGTTTAATTAATTGTGAGAAGGAAAACGATGTTTGTTTGCCCTTTAATAAAACACTAGACTTGAAAATGTCTATAATATACAGAATTTGTATGTTTTTTCATCTGCACAAAATGCAGAGATTATTATCACTGTGTGGGTCCAATCTCATTTTTATGATGTGGTAGTTGATAAAGTGGAAGAGCTGCAAGATCAAATATTCTCTATTACACAGCTGTAGGAAATGTCCAAAAGCATATACAACAAGAAACCTCAACTAAAAACCATGCACATGCTATAACCTGTACAAAACAAGGATTGCGAAACAGTAATTTGCCCTTTAAACTTGTGAGATTTCCAGATAACTGAGGTCAATAAGGGCTCCCGGAATCGTATTCGACAATATTTCAAGTAACTGGAATTACTAAATCCTGCAACGTGCATTAGTAGTAGTGAGATTTCATCATTTCATCACGCATTTGCCAACCCTCATGATAATTACATTTTGCATATAAATGAACAAATTTCACCAAATGAAATATTGATGTACTCTTCGATAAGGTAAAAGATTCATTTGGATCCTGCGGATCCCACTTTCATGCGTTCTTTTTTTTCTGACATTAACAGATGAAACTGTTACTTAATGAGCGTATTTTTTTTTTTATGCAGGTTCTTGTATTCAGTGTGAAAACAACAGGCAATTTTTAAAATCAGAAAGCTGTGCTTTGCATCAGTTTGGAGAAACAAAGGAATACATAAATATTCAGTGTAATAGGAAGCTCTGGCTAGACAGAATGCAGTCAAAATAATCTTCAGAACTCAATGATTTTCAGAATGTTTTTGTATGAATTATGCTAGAATTTTGGAGTATACATAATATAGACATGTCTACAGTTTGCTGGACTTTGGGGTATGTAACAGGAGACATATAGGTTCTGTTTCAAGACTGTTTAGGTTGGAATTAAACTATTAAAATTAATTTGTTTACCACCGATTCATTTATTTTTTTAGCATCTATACACATGGACCAGGGCTGGTGTGAAGAGAAAAGGCAGTGTTAAGTTAAGGTTGATCCACGAGAACAGATTTTTTTTTTTGATTTTCCAGAAACTACAATGTCCACCCTACTGATGGCCCTTAGGACGTGCTACAGAGGTTAGTGCAAGAATTCTGTATAAAGTCAGCGGATGTGAACAATTAACTGTGGATCATTGGAGAAACAGAAAGCATCAGTCTCATGCTCCCATGAAAGTTTAAGTGTGCTTAAATAGCCACAAGGTCAGTTTCTTCCTCCTTGCAGTTCTTACAGATTACCTAGGGACTTCATAAGGCTGTGCTTGGCAAGATCTGTGTCTCTTTGGAAGGCATGCTGCATAATATACTTTTTTTTAAAACATCAAAGGTTGTTCATGGCTTTCCTTTTGGATAAGTAAAAGCAGGGTATTCCTTTGTATCATTTCATTGTAGGTTATTGATTGTTAAAGAAATGCAAGTGTAGGAAGGTAGAAAATCAAGGCTCTTTCTTATATAAATGGATAAAAGCATCTGGGCAACTGAGTAAGCAGAAATGGTAACCCTTGGTGAGCCAAGGAATGGAACAAGATTAAGTACTCCTAGTAAAGTCTGGTCATGTCTGATCCCTTAGCTCAGAGGAGGAGTGGATAACTTAGGGACTAGATGGATAGAGTTCCCCCACAGGATTCAGAGTGTCAATGGAACAGCAGGAAGTTATGTGCTTGTTTAGTCTTACTCCAGTGACTGGAAAGTAACCTTCATTGCTGGTTTATTTAGAGAACCCCTCGCACCAAATTGTGATTGTTCTCCATCTTATTGTAGTTCATTATGATCTACAGTATAGTAAAATGGATATTACAGGAGTTATTCAGCAACGTCCGAAGCGAACGCTTTAAAGGTATTCCAGTTTTGGCGAGGCGACTCGAGTGGTCGCGAGGTGAGGCAAATCTGACTCCAGTACCTTTAAAGTGTTCGCTGATGTCCGCCTGTAGAACAGAAGCGAGCTCACAACAATTTTGCCAAGGTGAATTGAAGGGTTGCGAGCTGACTTCGGACGTTGCTGAATTACCCCCATGTTTTCCACTGAGGGACTGTACTAGGCTCTAAGCACTAATTTGCCTGGGGCCTCAAATGCTACTAGACCAATGGTAGCGAACCTATGGCATGCGTGCCAGAGAGGGCTACTGTCACCACTGCTATCCTCGATCCTCCCAGCAAATGAGCGCTTCGTGATTGCAGGCCACGGATCCAACCTGACAGTTTTCAGGTCAGATCTGTGACCTACACTGAAGGAGTGCTTGCTCACAGATAGAATAGTCGCGGCAGAGCTCTTCCCCGACACAGGCGTGATGACGTCACAAATCAGCACCTTCACTTTCAGGAAAGGCAGTGTGATGAGTGACATCTCTTTTCGACAGTTGTTGCAGAAAAGGTTTGCCGCCAAGTCTGAGTAGAAGAGCCCATGTTAAGATATGTTTTACTGAATATTTACACAGAAAGAAAGTAACCATCATTGATAAAGAAGATGGAGACTTCTTTCAATGCCACAGCATTGTTCTCACTTTGGGGCATATTAATGAAAGGGCGAACAGATGCATAAAGGTTCCATTTCAAGTCCAAGTGACTCTTCCCCAATTCCACATATTCATCAAATTGTTAGTTTCTGCAGTGGCTCAGTGGTTAGCACTTCTGCCTTGCAGTGCTGGGTTCAGTTCCACCCTGGACTTTATCTGCATGGAGTTTGTATGCTCTCCTCGCACTTGTGTGGGTTTCCTCCGGGAACTCTGGTTTCTTCCCACAATCCAAAAACATACATCTGTGCATGTCTATGTGTGTGTGATTGAAAAGGGAAACTAGATTGTAAGCTCCACGGGGCAGGAACTGAAGTGAATTATGAACCTCTGTAAAGTGCTGCATAATATAGTTGAACTATATAAACACAAATAATTACCAAATTTGCACTTTGATGAATATGCTCCATTGTATTCTTGATTCTCCAATGGACAGGAAAAAAAAAATAAAACAATGTCACAATAAGTTGGTTTGTGACAAAATGGGTCCTTGCGCATAAATTTAGGTTGAACCCTGTGGGCAGTAAATCAGTCATTTCTTATATTAGACCTACATCCTAATACTGCAGAGATAAAGAACGAGAACCAATGGTGATGCAACAGGTGATAGTGCAACTAACAGTTTAATAGGCACACTATATATACCGTATATACTGTATATATATATATATATATATATATATATATAAGGGTGTGATACACTTTATCAAATTCAGTGTATCCCACCTGAAACATGTAGTGTGCCTATTAAACTGGTAGTTGCACTACCACCTGTTGCATCACCATTGGTTCTCATTCTTTATTTCTGCTATATTACTGAGTTTTTGGACAGAGCTCCTGAAATTCCTTGCAGATTTTCCTAGGTAATTCTCACTGTTTGCATATCTCCAGTCTACATCCTAATACTGTTTGATTGAAGACCCTGCACCGTGCATGAGATAACATCCAATGCTATTCGTTCTCTTCACTAAGGAAATATGTTGCTTAGTGAAAAGGAGTAGCAAATTTACAACTATTGTAACTTAGCAACCTGAAGTTAAGCAAATTCACAGTCAATGAATGATTAAGTTCCTGGGGTCTCCAATGTATAGAAAACCAAACCACAATTTTTTCTTAATGCTGAATATAAGGATTCCTGAAATACCACACATCTGGCTAATACAGCAGTGTTTGATTTCAGAGTTTGTTTAATAAAACTTAAGAATTATAATCTTTGGTTTTCTTTTTTTTTTTTTCTTTTTGTAAAGAAGGAAAACAAGGCTATTTTGGTCTTTCCAAGTTGACAGCAAAAGTTTTAAAACTAACTGATCAGTGTCTGGTTTCTTATGGTGCAGAAACAAGCTTTGCAAATCTTCCTCCACTTTATCATTCTCTGCCTTATGACTAAGTGCGACGCAGGGGCCCACTGCAGACATTGTAAGAAGAATAACTTTCTGTCCAATTCCCTCCTGTGATCCTTGTAAGTAAAAAAAAAAAAAATAACAAACACAAAACACAACTGGTATCCTTAACAGTTTCAGGGCCAGAATCTATAGTGACAAACCTAATGTAGAAAATAGCATTTAATATGTCATGTACTGTTTTTTACAAACCCCAAAATCAGAAAAGTTGGCACGTTGTGTAAATCGTAAATAAAA
>WMED01002716.1:0-23624 GCA_019650415.1 Pipa parva
TTCATGATTGCACTATTTCAAATTATTCTAATTCGTTGACCAGCACTTGTACATCCTCAACAGATGAACAGATCCCTCAAGTTACCTTTTATTATGTTCCTTTAATATAAAGGCTTTGGTTAAAGACACATTTTCAGGTTTAACTTACTGTTCAAAGAGATTTATTAATTTTACATGTTCCTCTGTAATTATTTCAGCAGACAAAACTGAATTATGTCTTGCCGTGTTATATAGGAGCTTGGAAAAATATAAAAGGGATGAAATATCAAAAAAAAAAATGTTTTTTTTAGATTTCCTTATTTAATCTAAAACAAACATGTTATAATTTATTATTATCATTTTTTCAGTGTCTTGCGTTTATCTATATGATCATTTTTATCATGTTATTATATGTATAAACCTTCAATCAGTACACAGTTGTTGTATAACACTGAAAGAAAGTTAAACCGTTGCAACTTTCTCTGTGAAATTAAAGCATGTTTTTAAGCAAATGCTGTGGTTCTAATCCAACAGTTCTCAAACCTATCCTCCGGCATCACCGATGGTGCATGTTTCAAGAATACCTGTGATTTTTTAAACATTTCTTTTCTGATGCCAAGGTTCAAGCAGAAAGAGGAGTAACAGAGCTCATAGTTAAAAAAAGAATTACTACGCTACAAATATTTTAATAACTATAAGCCACAGTGGTACGTTGCTGTGTTTATTTAAATGTACATGGGCAGCTTTACAGTAAGTGATCATGCTTTCCATTATTGAGTGTTCCTTAATGTTCCTTAGTATGAATTGTACAGTATATGATATTAAATGGAATGATCACAATTGTTGTAACTTTGTATATGTTAATAACATATAAAACATTCTGAAAACGTTCTACCTTGTGAATCCAATGTAATTACCTGTTTAAAGAAACAGCTCAATAATGAGCAAATGCATTGTTAAATACTTAATATTTATTTCTGATTGATACATCTTTGCTGTTAATAGGATCAAGCCTATTATACTTTCTTGCTGGAATTTTAGGTACAATATTAACAGACCATACCTCAAAAAAATGAGGCACTGAAAATCATTATCCCCCCTGTACTGAATGACATGGGAACTCTTACTGCTGCTGCTTTGGCTCTCTGATGCGAACACCTAACCTAATCAAGGCTGACCAAGCTGATGTACCTGTAGTAGAGGTTTGAGTAATCACAGAGATGATTGAGCTGACCTGGAAAGGTGCATTCATCATCCTTGTCAGTTTCATTTAAAATAATCAATTAAAGGATTTGTATTTTTCTGTTGATTAAAACAAGGGGTCTGCTGTTACCAGGTTATAGTTTGTTCAAAGGTTATTTCACTTCAAAGACCAATGTTTTGCCCACAGCAGTTATATATAACTGATGGCACTGTTTGTGTCACAAGTACTAAGTGACAAGTAATGGCAGATCCCTCCTAAATAATAGGGAACAGCCCTTTAATATAGAAAATGGCAAAACAACTACCAAAAATGTATTAATCAGGTACATTTATTCATTTAATAAGCTGAAGCAAATAGTTTAATCTTGATGCTTCCAAAGTTCCCAGTATAACCAATTTATCTCTCTAAAGCAACGTATACAGCAGTCATTTGGAACTATTTTAATTTGGTTACTGCAGTTGCAGCTTCTCAATGCTCATCTCTAGATATGATAAAATATACTAAATATTATAGTTACTTATGATTATTACATATTAGACTGGAGCACTTTTGGATCTCCTTTGAAAAAAACAAAAACAAAAAAAAACAACGTGTATAAAAGGTAAAACTTGTAAAGAATAGTAATAAAAATGCATGCTTGGTAAATCATACTTCCTGTTACTAATTCATTTTCATGACTTTGATTCTCAGTTCTTCCCTCAAACGATCACTCCTTTCAAAATGTAATTACTGCCTGTATACTAGAATTGCAGAGAACCAATGTTACAATGCTCAACATATCCACAGTCACTTTAACTGAAAATACTGCTCAGAGCAGCAGTGTTTGGAGAGCATCCCCCTCCCAAACTTCCCAGATGCCTACCTCCCTTCCATCTTGCTTTTGGGAAGTTGGGGGTCAGTAGACAGGCAAATGGGTGCTTGATTCTGGGTGGATGCTGGCAGAGGCAGCACCCCCTGGATCCAGGAGCCACTGGCGTTTTCCCACACTGCTCACCTGTAGAAATGGGGCTGAGTATTCCATTGTATTACAGCAGTAGATTATCATATATGTAATGTCCGCCAGTCCTTTATTTCTGTTATTATACTGTAGCACTGCATAGAAATAAATGCAATGCTAACCCAAAGTTAATTTTATTTTTCTGGTGTTACAGTTTCTATATCCATGAACAACAATTCTAATTGAATGCATTACACTGCCCCTTGGCTGAACTATTGCTACAATCCCCCTAGCTTACCAAAGCAACAGACAGAACGAGGACCTCATATGTGCTAAATAAGATCTTTCGCTGGATTTTATGGGAAATATTATCAATAATGAATTACGTGCTTCAAAGGTTGACTATTTGGAACAAATGTAAGTGATATTAATACACACACAGGCTAGTAACCCAAAAAGTAGCAATCATACTGGATATGCTATAGAAAATACGAATTTATTTACAATGTTGTTCTTCTTAAAGTTTGCGCTCCTGTTGTAAACATACATGAATTAGTTCATTTTCTAAAATAATTGTGTAGTCAGCATATCTACAGGTTTGAACAAACAGGCTAAGCAATACCTAGAGTAAAACAAGATCACATACAGCTATATATTCTATGGTCAGTTTTATACCAAATAGACAGTGTTAACTGTTAAACCTATTCCAGATGCTGTTTGGATTGAAACAATGAATTAATTTACAAATGAATATACCCTTTTAATTTTGGCATGCACAATATGAGCAATAAAATGTATTCATTGTAGGTAAATAAATAAAAGTTAATGGATATAAATTTTCTTGTCTGTGCTTTGCCAAAAAGGTAATTACGGGCGTTCACATTACTGCCACGCACAATGACTAATTTGCTTTTACACATTATTAATTGTAAATCTATTGGATCCTTGCATCTCACTAAAGCTATTAATACAACATTTCTGATGTTTCAGTAAGTGTGCTGCTGGTGTATTTTCAGGATAGTGATTAATTCTCATTCAGAAAAGTGCACATTGTATACATTTGTTTAAGGATATCCTTGACATGTAAGTTCAGATTTTAAGTTCGCTAATTAAAGACCTGTCTATCAATTTCTAATCCTTACCTGATGGAGAATGTGCATAATGGACACAAGAGGGAAAAACAATACATTTTAAAGCAGGGCGCACTGAGTGATGCGTGACCTCTGAGTTAAAGGTGAAAGGTTATGTGACCTTATTTATGATTAATACAAAAAAAAGACCACGTCTTAAGTTTCTAGTCCAGCTGATTTGTACATAGATGGTTAAAAAAAACGGTAACATCGCTTTAAAGTCCGTTTTTTTCTTATTTTATCTAAAGTGTTCTAAAGCCTGATCTATGGTAGATTTGCTTTGATCACATACAATGCTTTATCATGAAACTAAAATTCAATTAAAAATGTGTTATTCTGTGGGGCTTTAAAAGAATACACATGCAAAATGATATTTCTTTAGGTTATCACAGTTAAACTATATATTACATCATTTCCGTCTCTAGAAATCCTGTACAGACTGTGTATATTAGCTTTAAATGTACACATCTGACTTTAGCAATAAAATGTTTGCCCTAAGAAACTGCTAACAATTCAGGGGGGAATTCACGACAGTGGAAAGTGAGGTGCAGAGTCTTCGCCTCACTTTGCACAGACTGATATGCGCTCGCTGATGTCCTGCACGCGGACATCAGCGAGCGCATCAAAGGAATTCCAGTCTCGGCGAGGCGACTCTTTTGGTCTTGCCGAGATTGGAATCCCTTTAATGTGCTCGCTGATAGCCGCGTGCAGGACATCAGCGAGCGCATTAAAGGGATTCCAGTCTCGGCAAGACCAAAAGAGTTGCCTCGCCGAGACTGGAATCCCTTTAAAGCGCTCGCTGATTCCCCCCTCAGACTTTAACTATATCTACATGGTAGTACAATTTTATTTACTGAAACATTTTGATCTGAAGTTTGCTGATTGCTCCATTCATTTAATTTACAGCACTACAAAGATGTCCAGAGAGCATAGTGCTAAAGAATCAAAACAGATACAGATGTGGAAGTAAACTTCATTGTAAGTTTAGGATACTATACCAAATACATATATATTGTATATCGTCATTTGTTTCTACTGCTCTCACCGTAGTTCCACTGTACGTTTCATACACTTATTATTAACACATCTGATTATGAAGCATTATCAGAAATACATGTACAGATATCTTTACAATAAAGTTGGTATAGAATCCCTGATCATCCACTTGAAATTTCTGTAATTCATCCTCATCTTGTAACTCCTTTGTCTTTCCACATATGCAGTTTTCAAAAGGAGTATGTAATGGACATGTTTTGAGGTAATCAAGGCTAAATTGATGTGTCAATGTGCTTACATATTTTTAGTGATTTTGAGACCTAGTGCTGGTAGTGATTTTGTAGAAATCTAACAGTCTGAGGATGTAAAAACATCTGAAAGAAACATTAACCAAAAAACACTTGTAATAATTAAAAAATAATAATGTTAGCATTTATAGCTACAGTGGTTAGTAGCCATCACAAAGGGCAGCTGGCAGGTAATGCTGACCACTAAGGTGATTATTCATGAAAGGTCAAACAGGTTCATAAAGGTCTGAAATCACATTGATTCGCTCCATTAATATCTTTGCGTATTCAGCAATGTGATGTGACAAATTATTCGACAGTTGCGAACTTACAGAGCTCTTCACATTACTTTGTGTGCGCATGCCCAGCTGACAGGGCTATTTATCAAGCCTCACAGTCTGTCAAAGTAGCGAATTCAGCAAGGCATCCTGCTGCAAATTCACCAGTTTGATATTACTAGATCAAAGTGGCAAAGTAGAGGGCTGATGGCAGGGCACCTATGTGACATATTGTCAAGGCCGGTAGCCTATATTTATTGAACAGGATACCCACTGCAAAGTGTCACTATAACTTTTTAGTATTGGGTTATTTGTAATGAATGTGGATTTTCAGTAAGGTGGGTTGCACTTGTGATATATAACAAAGTGGGGCACAGTTTTTTTGTTGTTGCTGATACAGAAATATACTTTATTTAATATTACACTACCTGAAGATGACCATGATAAATTTAGATGGAAATAAATTACAAAAAAAAATGTAAAGAAAATGATTCACACTGTAGACAAAAAAGTGTAGTGTGCTGCATGAAATGCTGGTACTAGTGGATAATACTGTAAACTGGATTGAATGAGACAACTTTGTTTTAAATACTACCACACATTTTCATTAGTCAAATGGGAGCAAAATAAGCTGTAGGGAACAGCATTACATTTCAGGAGAAAGGGAATTATAATACCAGACTGGTTAAACATTAGAGATATTTGACTGTATTCTTATTTCATTTGACAATTTTTTTTAACTTGAAAGATTTATGTTCTATTGGGAAAAGTCCCCAGCATCTCCTGCAAGGGTGAACCTACCTCCTGCACTGCAGGGAGTCAAAATGGTCCGGGGCATATTTACTAAAGTAACATTTCTCATATCGCCAGATATCGCCATAGATTTAGTGATATTGGATGATATCCCCGTAGCCCATTTATTATTATGCGGCAATAGCACTGCTAGAGCATTATATGCATTTATCCCGGCGATATCGATATCTGTAGAAGCCTTGGTACTGGTTGCGTCTATGGGGATGGATATAGGTATCAATATTCATATCCATATCCATGTGTATATCGATATCGATAAGTTACACTTAAAACCTAACTTCAGACTACAGCCCCATTGAAAGTAATGGATAATGCCACCCAGAGAGTGGCGATATATTAAGCAACAGAAATAGCCAAAAAAAAACAAACACTTATCTTAGTAAATAATGCAGAACAGCATTAAATCAGGCGATATCGATACACAGAGATATCCACTGCGATAATGCCTTCCAGTGCTTTGATAATTAGGTGATACTGGATATTGCTAAATCCAGAGCTAACCAAATTTGTTTTTATAGGGATAAGCAATTCGATTTTAGTAAATGTGCCCCCTTGAATAAATTTGTACTTTGACCCATAATGAATGCCAGAAATGCTGTAGATTTGAAATTAATAGACCTGTAGAAGGGCATAAATATGTGTCTGGGTTATGTTATAGAACTGAGCGAGAATTTGACAAATTGCACAAAATAACAATCTTTGTTGAATAAGTGTCCCCTTAAATAATGAAAAACCACCATTACTTCATTACAATGATAAAGAATGTGGTGTTTTTATAGCTACAGTTTGGTTGTAAATAAAACACTATATAGTTGAAGAAAATACAATTACCCTACCTACAATAAATTACCCCGAAAACAGATCTGGAAATATATATAGGAAGGAATATTAGACATAATCACCATACTTTCCTACCTCTCCCCGCTCCAATCTATTCTAAACTCTGCTGCCAGAATTCTCTCTCTACAGAGAGGACGGCCCTTCTCCCAACCTCACTCTGCTCCCTGGCTTCCTGTAACTAAAAGAATTATTTACAGTGTTCTCCTTTTGACATTTAAGGCATTCCACTCTCTTGCCCCCACCCTACATTTCCTCACTCTAATGTCTGTATGTTCTTCGGCGTCCACTACGTTCCTCTAACAGCAACCAGTTTTGCGTACCTCGTACTAATCCTGCCCTTTCTCTTCTTAAACCCTTTTCACTCTCTGCCCCTCACCTTTGGAATTCTTTACCCCCTTGTCTCTGCCAGAAACATTCCCTCTCCACCTTCAAAACCAAATTGAAATCCTATCTGTCTGAGCACTAGCACTGATTCCTATCATTCATTTTATATATAATTTTTATGTTTAATATCTGTATATATCTCTATTGTATTTATCTATTTATTCACTGTATTTATCTATATTTATTTTGACCTATTTATTTTGCATTTATGGACCTATTGACTCCACAGCTCTTATTGTCCTATCTGTGTATGTAAGTCTTCCTCCCACTTAGATTGTAAGCTCCTTGGGGCAGGGACCTCCAACCTCTTGTGACAATCACAACCTAGCATTTAATTTGATGTGTCCTTGTAATATTTTACTTGTATTGTTTAATGCACTTTTCCCTTGTCTGTATTGTACTTGTAATGCTGAATTGTACAGTACTGCGTAAATTTGTGGCACTTTATAAATAAAATTATACATACATACATGCATACATACTTTCAGCATGCATGGTCTATAGGTCTGCTTACCAAAGCAATAAAGGCAGTTTTATAAAAGTTGGCATGCTTGATTGTTTCTAATATTCCTAATCTATATGCCTGTTTATTGCATATACAAAGTACGGCAAGTGGAAGAAGTTTATTTCTCTATCAAAGAGAGAGCCTAATCAGACAGATTGCAAAATTGGAGAACATCTAAAATATGTCATCCATTAGATCTAGCTAAAATAAATACCCCTTGATTTGAAAAAGAAAACTCATTATAAACTGGTTTCCAAAAGTTGGCATGCTTGATTGTTTCTAATATTCCTAATCTATATGACTGTGTATTGCATATACAAAGCAAGTGGAAGAAGTTTATTTCTCTATCAAAGAGAGATCCTAATCAGACAGTCTGCAAAATTGGAGAACATGTAAAATATGTCATCCATTAGATCTAGCTAAAATAAATACCCCATGATTTGAAAAAGAAAGCTCATTAGAAACTGGTTTCCAGAACAAGACAAATCCATTTCTAACTTTAAACTGCTTCACTAGTAACAAATTCTAATGAATATATTCTGAGAACATATATGTAAATCATGGACTTAGTAGAAATATCTAATATCATCAGTACACCAAAAAAAAAATCTGTAGGTAAAATATTGTTTATTAAAACACAACACAACAATAAATAACTTTACTAGAACACAAAAACATACAACAAAGTAAAATACATTAAAATAAAATGATGTGCATGGTTTAGTTTTGTTTAGTTTTGGTAGTATTGTAGCATCCTGTAAAATGAATTAAGGTTTTATTTTACATTTTGACACGTCAGTACTAAATTAAGGCACAAAGTGGGAGTTAGTAACTCTGTTACATCCATGGACTGTACACTAGAGGTTTACCAAATACAGGTCAATAATAAGTTGTATCAGGCAACTCAGATTTCACAATTATAAAGTCATAGATAAAGATAGTGTTTTCCACTCCCAGGATGCACTGAGAGCTATTGCTCTTTCTGCCTCTGAGATTATGTCACCTACCCATCCATAGGAACCGAATGAAACAAAACAAAACCTAAAAGAAACAAAATAACAGATGAGAAAGCATGCTTAAATCAAACCAAATCAAAAGAACACATGAAAACAATTATAAAAAAAAAATGAAGATAGATGAGAAAGTATAAGTGAAATTAATCAACAAGTGCAAATTTTACAGAGGTGTAGTAAACCTAAAGTAACAAATTAAAGTTGACTTTTATCATTCTAGTTCCCCTATACTTGGGTTAATAGACCTCTGAAAAGATTGCCTTGTTTATTATAAAGAACCATTTTAGATACAAAACTCCAAAATGTTTGACTTAATAAAAAAATTACATTGCTGACTAGGCTCTGAGAGAGGGATGCCCATCCTGTAGCTCATTAACTGCTACTACTTATACTACTAAAACCTTTTTAACCAATTAACTTTTGTTAAAATGTAAACTCATATAGACTTGAAGTTATAGGTGGATTCTGGGAGATTTGGTTCCCCAACCACAGAAAGGTACAAAGGTTGATAAAGTTGTAGTTTTATTAGCATTTGAAGTGCTGATAATAGCATTTGAAAAGCTGATGATAAGGCAGCCCTGGTAGAGAGCTGCTGTGAAGATATTCATGAAAAAAACAAAACCATGAAAAATTGTATGGTTAAATTAATTAAAAAGGTATACATAACATAAAAAAAATAAACAAAAAAACACACGCAAAAATAGGTTGAGATTCAAAAGAATTAAATGTCAACTATTTTTTAACCCACAGATTGTTACCAAGGAATCAGAAATCTGAATGGATCTCTTGGATCACCGAACAATTCCTTGACTTACGTGACATTTGCTGATATAATAATGGCGTCAATGACATGATCAGTACTTTATATAGTCCTAAGATGGGTTTTCATAGCCCTACTCACCATCCCACACATCACAAAGCTCTTTTCAGCAATCACAAGTCTTCTCTTAGACACCCAGGTATTAAGTTATGTATC
Source organism: Pipa parva (assembly GCA_019650415.1). NCBI lineage: Eukaryota > Metazoa > Chordata > Amphibia > Anura > Pipidae > Pipa > Pipa parva. Next base: position 9,343 of record WMED01002716.1, read on the forward strand.
TATTATTTGAAAGATCTAATGCTTGAGTCACTGATGCAATCAATGTATATGCAAATGAAATGTGCTATGCTTTCACCCTTATGGTTCACAAATATCTGAAACACAACTATTAAACCGGTATATATAGTAGTCCTAACAAAATGCACTCAATGGGAAGACAGGAATAAAATGGTTTTGCTGCAGTTTGCCTTGCATTTTATGTAGGAATATCTAAACAGTAGCATATTTTGTTATTGGGATCAACATTTTTGTGAAATGTTCACTAATGTATTTGTAGCAAATCAATGGGAATAAACCATTTTGCCTGCAAAACAACAGCTTTGACAGCACAGTTCAACTTAAGTATTAATAACTGTCAGTAAGCCCCAGCATTTAGTCTAAAAATTTTTACAGAAATATGTTGTACATTATTTGATTAATAAATGAGGTCTACCTGTACATTTATATACTTAGATGACAAACTATGGAGGTAATTTCTTTACCCCCTATGGGAGGTGACTTAATAAAAAAGGCTGTAACAAGTGGAGGCTTTCTGGATAAAAAGGTTGAACTGTAGATATCACCAAGTCCTAAATGAAACATGGTCTGTTAAACAATTACTATGAATTGGAAGTAACATATCGCTCTCTTTTTTTACAGCTAATGATAGCCTTGCCCTGAACACCGAATACTACCCTTAATTGCTAATGGTTCCATTTTGTTTCAGTTTGCTAAATGTATGATATATTTTATAGCCATTGAGTAATATAGTTATGTTATAAAAGTTTTTATATGTTTCTTTATCCCTTTAGGCTCTATTTGGGCAGACTTACCACAAAATGGACTTTCAAAGGGACTTTGGTGGGAGTGAAACTATTACCTGGGGGCAGTCCTCCAAGGGGGTGGGTACTTGTGTATGTGTGTGGGGGGTGCTTTTCTGTATTTTACTCTTGGTGAAATGTTTGCATTTGATAAAGAACAACAATGCCCGTAACATGTGATGTGTGAATAAATAGGTAGTTTTCCTACCACTGCATTGTGACCTGGAGTTCTCCTTTTTCTTGTTATTGGTCAGTATATAAAGGTTGCGGCAGCTTTTTGAGACTCTGGTCTATTCCCATTTATAATAGGTTCTACAACCCCTCTATTTTATTGATGCCTACCTGTACATTTATCATAACACTACAGTAAACGATAAACAACAGAAGTCATTAATTCATAATCAATCAGTGATGCAAATTTGTGAAGAAAAATGTTAATTTTCAAAGCATATTGGGAAACTAGATCTAATAAAATATGGGAATTAGAATTCTTATGTTTAAAGTAGGGGGGCTTAGGTCAACCAAAAAGCTAATCAGTAGGATATTTCCACCACAAAATATAACCACTCTTAAAAAACAGCAACAACAACAAAAATCAACTCAAAGAGCTAGCCTTTTCAGTATTATGAATAATGAATTCATGACAAGATTGCTTAAGAGAACACTAACACCAAACATGTAAAATACCTCTAATGAAGAATTACTAAGTATTCAATCTCTGCTTACAAAATTCTAAATTGTGTATAGAAAGTAAAATATTTAGCTTTGTAAATCAGGCTTTAGGGCATACTTAATGTATATGCTTTATATAAAGCACCATATAAAGCAATGAAACTAGGTGAGGTCTATTTAAAACATGCCTTCTACCAGTAAAGATATTATCAGACAGAAGGCAATAGAATTCAAGAATTTAACTTCAAAGATAACATTTTAACTGTGCTGTATTTGAATAACTGGCAAGCCAATTCAAATGGTTATTTTGATTTTTTTTTTTTGTTACAGGTCGTTCAACTGAAACAAAGAATTTTTAGCATCTGCAATTAATTTTTACCACATTTGTTTTTAAACTAAATAAATATCGGCACTCCAAGGACTGTAAAACTTGCTCCTTTATTGTAGAAATGTAAAATCTGGCACAGCAAAAAAAAAAAAAACAAAGTAAATATTACGTGTTTCATGCTAAACAGCACTTAGTCATAGATACAATGTAACCAAACTTGATTGCTTTTAAAGGGTAGGTAGTGCATATATCTTACAGTGTACCTGTCACCTCAAACCTCTAATACTAATTTAGGTTGTACTAATGAAATAAACGTTTTTGTAAATATATATTTATTTTTTAAAAAATGTACCTTTATACAGTGTTTCTCTCTGTCAACTTCCCTGTCAGTCTGACTTTTCTTTCTGTCAGGTTGGGCGGGGCTAAATGATGATTGACATTATAGCTTCTCCATTCAGATCCCTGCTAGATCATGATTTAAGGGATCTGATTGGAGGAGCTACTGTATAATGTGAATCATTTAGCCCCGCTCAACGTGACTCCGGAAAGAAAAGTTGGGCTGAAAGGGAAGATGACAGAGAAAAACGTTGTATTAAGGTAGAAATAAAAGACCAGCAACAACTATGTCTTATAAATGTATGGCAAGTTGCAACACTAAAAATCATGAATAATTAAATACAATAAAAACAACAAGGCAATCAAAAGAAATAAATAGATGAAAAAATGGTCCATATAAGAAAGTCCAACTGTTAACTAATACTTGTGCTTTAACCAATCCAGGCAATCCACCTTGTTACCCACTTTCTGATAGCAGAGAAGAGGGGGGTACCCTACTCTTTTGTTCTCTTTTTTCTGCACTTCCATAGACCCTGAAGGATTACATCCGACTAGGATCCCTTTTATTTGCTGTATAAAGGAACATTTTTAAATACATGTATATTTACAAAAATGTTTATTTAATTAGTACAACCTAAATTAGTATTAGAGTTCTGAGGTGTCAGGTGCACTTTAAAGTGACTGAGTGAAAAAATTCACATAGCAAAAAACTGACACATAAAAAAGTGATAAAAGTACATAAAAGAGATGTTAAATGTAAGACATAGTAAACACTGGACCAGAGAAAGCACAATGTTGTATATAGTGTGTGTTCAAAAATTAATTGGATATTCCTATGTTGTATCATATGTTGGCAGCTAATTTTAAGCAATCAAATGCAGAGAAACTAGAAATTTAAAACAAGAGGAAAAGATCAAGCCAGCTCCCCTCCCTCACCACACATGCCCCGCAACAGCTGAAGAAAAGGAATATTCACTCAATAAAACCCACGGGCATTTTCCCTCAACTTTTTGGAAAAAAAGTGCGTCTTATAGAGTGAAAAATACAGTAACCACACTGCAATGAATACACATATATACGTATATATGGGGGATATTTATAAAGAATGAAAGTCCATTCTGACCTTTTCCATTCATTCTGCCATTAATTTCCATTTCACTGTGCATTTTGAGATTCCATTGATTTATACAGGATTGAAAACATTTTCAATTTCAAGAAAACATTAATGTTATGTTCCCCGCCCGTTCCATAGCGATAGCATTTCTCGACAAAGACACTTTTCCAGCTATGGCTAATCAAGACCACCTCTATAGGGAATAATGGTTTATGTCAGCCTAAGGCAGGCAAATACTTTTTGGTGATAAAATTCACTTTCAACAGCTATTTAATTAGGTCAAAACAATAAAATTGATTTAAAAATACTGTTTCCCCAGTGTTAACTAGTTAAAATACTTTTTGACTTTATAAATAATCCCTGCACCTGCACTATGATGAATACATATCATAGCTACTATACTGTGCCTGTTATCATTAAGGCTAGGTTCACACATGGGGTAAATGCGTCACATATTTAGAAATGCGTGACTAGAAAATACGCCAGCATATTTCAGTTGAGCGTATTTTCTATTGTACTTACCTGATATAGTGTGAACGCTCCCTCGGCGTTCACAGCTCTTCCTACCTGGCCGCGTCATATGCTAGTGTGGCTGGCAACAGGTAAGTCCCATAGGTTTACATGGCACAGTTTTTTTTTGTTTTATATACGCCACACATAAAAACACTACTGTGAACCTAGCCTAAGGTTTCAAAGAGGTTAATGGAGTTTCTGGGGAGGGAGGTGGTTTAGCTGTTCCAGATCAGTGCTAATAACATTCAAAATGTAAATTTCTCTGTCATATTGTTATGATGGCTGAGTGCTTAATAATAACTAGCCCAGAGGTAGGACTTTAAAATGACAGACAAGGAATTAATATGTTGTGCTCACACATAATCTGCATATAATTAGAGAGTTTAATAAAGGTAGGTATGTATGTTTCGTAGTGATAGCTGTAAAGATTCTATCCATGGGCTGTACCATATTAAAACACTATCTGGAATATATTGTTTATTACTTTATCAAGAAGAGTTTTGTTCACTTTAATTAAGTCTTCTTTTGTCTTAAGGAGTTCCGGGTTTTCACAAATTAAATGTAAACGATTGAAATGTATTTCATCTTAAATGTTCAATGTTTTCACAATTGTCACAATAAATTAAAATCATTTCCACAGAACATTTCTCAGCTGTCCCTCATCTGATTATTGTCTGCCTATACTCGCCAAGACCCACTATCTTTTTTATAATTGTTGGGAACGTTTGTGGCAATGAGGGTTTGTAACAGTCACCTATTGCACATTCACATATAGCAATGGCTCATTTCTAATGGTTTGTCTTGCTGCTGGCTTTCCACTGTAACAGTGGTTGTAGAAGGAATGACCAAATGAAATTAAATGAGCGACCCAGCCGTAGAGTGATCACTTGGGGCAGACCTATGCTGCTATAAACATCAGTAACATTTAAAAACACAGATAGGGCTAGCAAATGTTAGTGCCTTCTGGGAAATCCTATAATACTTAACCAAAGAAATAGTGGTGGAAGAAAGTCTCCAAAAACATCAGTCACTGCAAACCCTTTATTGGGCAAATAATTACACACATGTTTCAGGCAAGTGCCCTTTGTTGAGGGGCTTTGATTGACAAAGGGCACCCCCCCCCCCAAAAAAAAAACATGCTGCTTTCTGAGTCTTTCTTCCACCACCATTTCTTTGTTTATGTACTACCATACAAAAGTGAGAAGGGAAAAGGTCAATATTCTCATTTCATTATTTCACTTGCAACATATTTTTTACCACATTTAAATCCTATCATCTTAACAAAATTGATAAGGCTAGTACTCGACAACTTAAATCAATAACATCTGATTGCTTACCTCAAGTCAAAAAAGTGTCCTTCATTGAAGGAAAATGAACCCAGCCCTTGAGATTAAACACAGGCTGCCATGTTCTAATGATAACTGCAAATAGTTTCATACAGACCCACTCACATAGACAATAGAAACACACATACTGAGATTAGGAATGCCCTGAGTGGACATTATGCTCTGAACTCATACTTTTCTGCCAAGCTATGTGAAAATAAATAGAAGATGAATGTTTATTGAACATCTGCTCAAATCCACATTCCTCAAACAGTTCAATAATTATTGTTTATTTGACATTTCTAGTAAAACTTGCTTCCTACCACCCTTAGGCAAAGTTGCACCAATCAAGATTAAACACCTTCTACACAGATTTCAGGTGCCAACTCTGTAGAGGGTGGAGGGAAAACTCCTTTAGTCTTAACAATAACTTGTTTAGCTTACCATGGAAAGCCAATGAAAACAAAAAAGTTTTAAGCTAATCATAGTGAATAGAAATTGCATTCTACGCCAACTGTTCATATTGCAAGTTTGGAATTGCAACACATACATACTGTCAATCTTTCAGAGATAAGAAGGGTTGTTCTACAATTACTAATAAATGTTGAATGCTTTGAGGAGGGTGGGTAATGTAAAATGATAATTTAAACGCTTTTTAATTGACAAAATACAGTATATATCAAGAGTAAAACAATTGTAATTAATAGTTTTCATCACTCTAGACCAGCCATAAACAATTCTATCCTATGGGCAGTTCTGAAGCAAAAATTGAATAATTGTGGTAAATCTGCAGCAAACGGGACAAAGGAAGTAAAAACAAATGTAAAAAATATGCATTTTAATTTAAAAACCATTTAATTTCACTTTGAGCCCAGGTCATACATATATATATATATATATATATATATATATATATATATACTGTATATATTTATTATGTGTTATGTGTGTGTCTAAAGATCTACTGAAGGCAATCACATTAAGAGGTACTTGATTCTGGAGCAAATCAAAGCAAATGTCTGAAAATTGATAAAAAAAAAAACTACATCAGGAGTTCAGTTTCAAATAAAACATTAGTGCCATCTAGGCCTAACTAACATTTCAATTAAAGAGAATATTTCCCTTGTATGTGTTTCCACTCATTTAAAGAACGTTTCTCTTTTTATGTGTTTGCAACAATTGAAAGAACCCATCACACTCTAACTTAATATGTCACAACCAAATCTTTACACTGAACTATCCCTGTATGTAACTCAGATTTTACATATGTAATACTAAAATTATTTTTCAACATACCTAAGCATTAGTTATTAAAGCATTAATAGTAGTGTGTAGCTGTGTTTTTTAACTGACACTAAGCCTTTACCTTCATTTACAACTGAAAGGAAGAACTTAAAGTGGACCTGTCAGGTCCCACTTCACAGACTTTTTTTTAGGAAGTAGGGAGTTGTCTTAGCTGAATGCTTTTAGCATTCAGCTTAGACTGTAGTAAAAGAATCAAACTCCCTGCTTCTTTTCTGCTGCAATGCTCAACTTGAATATTGAGTCAGGTTGGGCAGGGCTAAAAGGATGACTGACAATCAGATCCCTTAAATCATAAATCATGATCAGGGATCTGATTGGAGGAGCTATAATGTCAATCATTTAGCTCCGCCCAACCTGACTAGAGATTAAAGTTGGGCATCAGAGCTGAAAAGAAGCAGGGAATTTGCTTCTTTTTACTACAGTCTTATCAACTAAGTCTAAGTCAACTCCCTGATTCCTAAAAAAAATCTGTTAAGTGGACCTGACAGGTTCACTTTAAGAGATGCTGCTCACTGTAACACAGAAACACCTTCCCCACTTAGCCACAGACACTACTCAGTAATACCATTGTGTAATCTGTTCTGATAGGTTAGAAAGTTCCTCACATAAGAACGTTACCGAGTTGTGTCCTGGGCTTTTTATCCTCCATGTCCTCAGTAGTGTTCTGGAATGCTAGTTACAAAGTGATATGAGAAATATACTGTCCCAAACAAACACAAAAATTGTCTTTTTTTTTTAAACTAATTGAACTGGTTTGTTCCCAAACTTTAAAACATCAAACATTTTTAAGGTGCAAACACAATATATTTTTATTGCGCTATCTCTTTAGGCATTAAATATGTAGATTCTTTTTTCTTATGTGAGATAACATTTGATTATTTTAGTAGTGCTAGTTAGATAAATAACAATCATTCAGCGGACTTCTAATTTCCCTGTTGCCAGACATGCACCTTTTTTTTAACAATCAATAAGTGAAAAGGCTGCTGCACAAGCAGAAGTTGATACTAATTGTGGTCAAAAGAAAAAAACTGAACCCCCCTCTTGAGGGGAAGATTTATATCTAATTCAGAATGATTATTTTATTCATTTGCCCTGGTGGGCGGTAATTGCAGTAAATCCAAAGCATGATCCAGGCATGCTAACATTAACATTTTTATATAAACTACTATAAATAATATCTCCTTTTTTGAGAGAGACATTGATTTATTTCACATAAAACTGACAATAAAAACAAGACCTTGCACATTGGTTCCGAGATAGGGATAAACAATGAGTAATTATATGAACAAGCGAAGGCCAGATAGGAGAACTTGTTTAGTTTGAGGACAACCTTATCACATCTTTATTCAGCCCAAGTCTTAGTGAGCAAGTGCTAGATGATTTTAGAAGTTTGGCAGCATATCCACAGGAGCTCTTTATTCTGACTATCAGACAAAAAGGCTCACATTCTCACTTTGGGATGACAGTCACAGCCTGTGATGTATGATCACCAGTAGGAAATACCTTCAGCTTTCAGTTTTTGTCAAAATGACAGCAACATATCTAACAGCATTTTAAGGGATGAAATAGTTTTTAAAATAGTTCATTTTTTTAAAATTACTTTAAAAAAAATGAATTGCCTCAAATGTTTCATTTCATTGTGTGTATTATTTTGACACTAGGATTAACAAATAATTCCCATGGGAAAGTTTTGTGGTAAAAATTGGGAAACTAAAATGAAGATATTTTAAAATGGCAAAACTGTCTAAAACCTAAAGTTTATCCTTCCTATTAAATTGAATTTGCCTTGTATGCTTTCATTTCATTTAATCAGAATAGGAATCTACTCATTTGTATGACAATTAAACGGGTGTCTTCATACTAACTGGACAAAACCTTTTTTGAAAATTGAGAGCCTGAAATTATGACTTTACCATTTCAGTGTTCCTCTCTATGGTGTAGCATGGTGATTCACATTCAGTTAGCTCATTTATATTTTACAATAGCATTTTTAACTTTAACTGTAGCTGAATAATCACAAGTTAGTTTTTGAGTATCTCAGAAAGGCATAATATCATTACTTGCTAAAGAGAGTTGTGCAGAGGCTGTTTGGTACAATCCAATGCTGGCTGGAAAAGTAGTGGAAATGGGTTTACCTGATGACTGGAATTAGCGACATGGGTTGAATATTTACTAATACCATTTTAACCATATCAATTAGTTTCAACCTGTTTTGCTGACAGTTTTTAATTCCCTGTACTTTTTTTGTTCTCCTGATTAATAAAGAATTGTTAAAACATTTTCCCAATTGAAAAAAAATTGTTGTAGATAAATTTCTGCTGGTTGAATGCGGTACACTTTTCAGCGTTTTCTATTAGGATCACCTTTCATATCCTTTTGAAAGGAGAAATCTTTTTCGACTGTGACTAAATGACAGGACCAACTCCACAGGGAATATTAAGTTTTACGCCAGCCTGAGGCAGGTAAACAATTCTGACCAATAAAATTTGCTTTGAACAGCTTAGTAAATAGGTGAAAACAGTACTATCAATAAAACTAGGCTGTTTCTCCTGCATTGACAACTCAAAGTACTTTTCGACTTTCATAAATATCAACTCAGAATAATTTGTTGAAAAATACTGAATAGCTGGAGAGAACAAAACAAATTTTAACACAGGTTAACTGAAATATAACAGAGAAAACCAAAAATCTACTGAACTTAAAAAAGATATGTAAATAAAGAATAAAAATATAACATACTACTTTTTAATGTGGCATAAAAAATATCAAGCTAAATTAGAAAACAACTGTGTGATTTCATTATACCTTTAATTAAGGGACACAATTATATAAAAAAATAAAATCATCAGATTTGTTTAACAATACTACAAAAAAATTATAAACTTTTTAATGACAAAATTCTTCTTAAATAGGCAATGCCTGCTGTCTGTAAAGTAATATAAAATATTAGTTATGCATGCAGTTTAACAGTATTCTTTAAATCTTTAGCCTAGTAATCTTAATACTTTGCATTCAAGTCCAAAAAATATACAGTTCCCTGTTACTTATTTTATTATCCCTTTGTGAGCCATATCTCTGTAACCCCCAATCTCCCCTTCAACAAAAGAGCAACATTGAATATATAAGCAATAGTTATGCAGTCAATTAGCCATTGGGATCACTAATTGAGATGGAAGTTCATAAAATCAAGGGGAGGTCAGGTAAATGACTTATCCTTTGTTCAAGCTTACCCAATAAAAAATGATTCTGACATACAATTAATCAGAATCATGTATAAAAGTCTAACCTGTCAAGTCAGCATTTTATAGATGAAGAAATTAATGTAAGTTAAACAAAGCTCCAGACTCTAATGACTTTAACTCTGCCGGCACTGAAACTGAAAATGTTTCAACAGGCAAGGCATTCAGCAAAAACTTTGCAACATAAATATTTTCTCTTTATTATTATATATTTAATAAATGCTGGGATTTACCATTTACACTGGTGCCTTCCATAGGAATACATCTGAGACATATGTAATGTAAGGAAAGTTTAACCCATTTACATCAATGTTTAAGTCAAAGTGGCTGTCAGGAAAAATAAAAATATGATAACGTATAACATACTCGGTAATCTGTTTAGTTGAATGGTCTCTCAATGTTCCTACATAATGCTGGCTCAAGAATATGACATAGGCAATCTGTGCAATAGCTTTAATGTCCTAAAGTGATAATAAAAAGGTTTTGCAAGAAAACAGATCACATCAGGGCCATACTGGCCTATTAGAGAATTAAAGGATCCTCTGGTGGGCCACAGCATTGAAACCAGAAGTTGACAGTATTAGGGAGTTGCACTTTAAACTGTTAGTAGGGCTCTGAATTTGAAATCCTTGAGGAAATGTTCTAGTTGCTGGGGAAAGTGTGTGTTCCTAACCTTGTAGCTCAAAGGGATTAGGCAATTATAGTACATTGTTTCAGCAGTAGTGTTTGGATTCCTTGCATTCTACAGAATTCAGTAATAAAATGGTCGCAGACTTTTTGTAGTTTAAATAACCTCTCAAGAAGAAAGATAATCGGTTTACTAAATGAGGTAAAAGTATAAACTCAGTATAATGTGTAGGTTGAACATAACTAGCCAACCATTGCTGAAACCATAGCATTAAACTGCTACAGATATCAACATGTTCTATGTCATAGAGAGGGAGTAATGATCCTGTCCAGGTTTTAGTACAACATTTACAAGATTTTATAATTTGTTATAATGTGGAATTAAATATATAAAATGCTATTACTAAATCATTTTCTTCCCTACTGATATTAATTTAGCTGAATCAGATAAATGAACAAGCTCAGATTTAGTGCTTCAGCAGCTCACAGAGAAAAGTTGCTTACATTTGCACATTTTAAAGGGGCCATGTTTATAAAACATTTTCCTAGCAGTGAATTACCAATAGCTGCATGTCCACTATTGTATGTACTTGTTTAACATAGTATGTACCCTATCTCTTGTCCTGATATCTGATGCTTTCCTTTCCATTACAATTACTGCAATGCACTTGGAAACTAAAATGTCTTTTTTAAGACAAAAAAAATTATGGTGAAAATAATAATTCTTGTTTGGGGCTAAATAAATGTGCTTTTTTTTTTTTTGGACCATGAAAAACTGCAGCTTTAGCTTCAAATTTAAGTATGTTTCAATTTTTCCCTTATTTATTTTCTCCCCCAATATATTTTATATGTCCAGTTCAGCATGTGAGTTCATTCTTGTGGTACCAGCAACATCGTTCATTCTTGTGGTACCAGCAACATCGTTCATTCTTGTGGTACCAGCAACATCAAAACCAAATTTGTATTCAGGATGATTTGACTGATGATCGACACTGCTGCTTGATTTCAACTATTATTTCCTAAGAGATGCAAAATTGTGGTGAAACCAAGTTAAAAATGGCTCAAAATGGGCCAAAAAGCCTCCATATTGCTTTGAAAAACACAATAAAACTAGGTGGTGAATAAATTGAAAAACAGCAAAATTGTGGCATTTTTTTATTCTTATGGTTTGATTTTTTTTTTCAATAGATATGTGGCTACTAATAGCTAATCATAATAATCCAGCAAGGTAATCATGTGACACTACTGTAAATTTAGGGGGTAATTCAGCAAAGTGCGAACTTACCTGGCGATCCTTCGATTCACCTCACCGAGACCACGGAGATCAGCGAACGCTTTATAGGTACTTCGCCTCACTTCGTGACCACTTGAGTCGCCTCGCGAGACTGGAATACCTTTAAAGCGTTTGCTAATCTCCGCGTGCAGGAGAGAAGGGAGCGCGTACCAGTCTCGGCGAGGTTAATGGAAGGATCGCCAGGTAAGTTCGCACTTTGCTGAATTACCCCCTTAGTCTGCAGGGTAGTGTTTATAGCAATACACTCCTCCATTATAGTACTCCCAGTTTAATGCATACCCTGATTAGCTTCCACATTTACATGGATGTTGAAACGACTATTATACTTTGCATTCAGTAGCGCCCTTTAGCTGCATTGAACAGATGTCAATATAGAAAATAAGGTACAGTTATTCTATATACTCATTTCTACATTGCATATACACATTTTGCTGACATTGGTATCCAGGGAAAAATAAAACCAAGGTCCAAAAATGGCTAAAGAAATGAACACTGGTCCATATTAGTACTCTCCATTTTCTTATCGTTCTCAATGTAATCCAGTAGAATACAAAATCTTGACTACTTCAGTCTTGTAAAACTGTAACCTTATACGGGGAGCTTTTCTCCAGACCCCTAAGGGCGCTAGTAGAACGGGTATTATGTTCACTATCAATTAAGGACAGGCGTTACTAATTATCTCACCTTATGTAGGCAGAAATAGTCTTTGCTTTGTTATGATTGTACACCATTGCTTTAAGGAGTCAGAACATTATCTGCTCTTTTGTATTCTGTCACTTAACAAGACAGAAATGATTTTTGTAAAACTGGGTGGCAAATTCCAATGCACAATGGGAGATTTTGTTTAAAAGGTAAAATAGACAAAGAGTGGATTTATTGATGCTTTCCCAAATTTTGACCATTTTCAGTAATGACTTGCCTATCTTACCAGTTCCTTTTCAATGGGATTTACTGGAAAGATATTAAGCACTCCAGAGCTGGAGTAAACTATTATTTCCTAAGGGACAGTGGTGAGCTTGAAATTAGAAGAGCCCATCAAAATCCCATCAAAATGCATTTAAGGCAGCGATATGGCATAGAGGTAGGGTTTCTTATTCATTCATTTTGACTCAAATTATCCTGCCTGGATAAAATGAGAATAAATTTTCAAAACAAACAAAAAAAAAAACAGCAGAATTTTCAACCTTTTATAAATATCTCTTTAGCCTAAGCTGCAAAAATAATACCATCGACATCATCAAAAATTGCAATTTCTATTATTGCTTTCATTTCATTAGTGATTTAGTGATGCATGGGCTCGGCAGAGGCTATCTGGGGCTAGTAGGTGTCAAAACAAGCAAAAATGAACAATGCAAGATTTTTCCCTCTTGATAAAAATGAACCATCAATATAAATGATATAATGTTGATATTTTTATCATTAGATTCATCATATTCTGTAAAATATATTCTAATATGCACAAGGATTTCATCTATCAATATAAAAATCAGCAGTTCTCACTCATTAACAAGCATTGCACATTTATGATGGGTACAGAGTATTAATATGCACTGCACATTTATGGTGGGTACAGAGTATTAATATGCACTGCACATTTATGGTGGGTACAGAGTATTAATATGCACTGCACATTTATGATGGGTACAGAGTATTAATATCCACTGTACATTTATGATGGGTACAGCATATTAATATGCAGTGCACATTTATGATGGGTACTGAGTATTAACATGCAGTGCACATTATACTGCAACATTATTCTGCATCCTTCTGTTCCTGCTCCTTTGACTCAGTGATAGGCTATTATTGCCTTAGACATGCATCATATTCACATATTTATGAATAAACCGATGAAACAACTTCTTTTCTGTATTTGTTATTTTTGTTCTTGTTTATTTATCATAGATCTCGGGTTAGAAAAAAATGGAAAATTAAAATAAAAAATGTCTAGTCTGTGTTTGTTATTCCTCATTTGACTCCAGTAGTATACCAAGGTTGGACACTTATTTTTGACTAAAAACACGTCTCTCCATTTTTAGTATGAATCTATTCCATTCAGATCACTTCCTCATCAAATTTTCAATATCACACTCTCCTCTTCCATCTTCTCTGCCCTCTAGCGTCTTAACTCATAATACATGTGCTTTTAATATTGATCATTTATTTCTTATTTATACTGTCCACTCTCTTGGTATTCATAATCAAGTAGCATCTTGAATTTCACTCTACCTTTCAGGCTTCTGTGCTAATGATACCTCTCCCAATGCTTCCCCTGATACTTCCTGCACAGCGCGCTGGCTGACAAAGAAGCCAGCGCACAGCTATTTCTTCTCCTTCCCCGGCCTTATACATCATCATGCTTATTGCGGGGAGCGTTCTCATTGGCCCCTGCAGTGAACGTGATGATGTTTAAGCCCTAAAACACTTGAGGTGTAACAGGGTGGGAGGATCTTTGCACTGACTGGCAGTCAGCCAGTGCTGTGAAGAAACATCGGGAGCCAGCTAATTACAGCATGGCTCATGCTGTGACTGTAATTCATTGGCTCAGTATAAGGCAGGCCTATTCAATTACTTTTTCTTCTGGGCCAGATTTGAAAATTTTGAGATGCCACTGGGCCGAAGACTCCTACTTATATTATTTCTTGAGACTTAACTCTAAGTACCACCAGTACCACCTGAATTAAATTATAAAAATAAAGGAATTCACAATAAAGGCTTTATACTGGACT
>WMED01002717.1:0-23623 GCA_019650415.1 Pipa parva
TGCTGGACTAAGTGACTACTCAGCAGACTCTGAGGCTATAGAAGTCAAAGCTGCCATAGGTAAGTTGGCTCAGTTTATATTTAAGTTCCTAATATAACCCTTGAAGGAAAAAGGGACCCCTCCAGCATTTACATTAATAGTATTCAATGGAAGCCATTATTTGATATCATAAGAGATTTTGGGATACTAATTATATTTCATAAAATGTTATGTTTTATTTTTTTACATTCAAAGAAGAAAGTTATTTTTAGCCACCCTAAACAACCAGAAACCTCTGCCTTTCAACATTAAGTTTACAGCTATAACTATATTTTAAAATAAAATGCCCACACTTTCATATTTAAAACCTTTAGGGGGTAATTCAGGAATGATCAAAGCACCCTTGCGAAGCTTCTCATCACTTCGCCGACATGTGTATGTGCTCAATGGTCTCCTACACTTGGAGATCAAAGAACGCTTTAAAGGTACTTCAGCGAGGCAACTCGAGTGGTTGCGAGGTGATCCGAAGTACCTTTAAAGCGTTCGCTGATATCCGAGTGCAGGAGACGAGTGAGCGCGTACCCATGTTAGCGATGTGATGAGAAGCTTTGCAAGGGTACTTCGATTGTTCATGAATTACCCCCTTTAGTCTTACATGTGGATCATACCCCTCCTCTGTCTAGCTAAGTAAAGTTAACAATGATTCCGTGATGTCTTTGTGGTTCAACTGACAAGAAAAAAAAGGAAATATCAACAAATCATGTGACATGTATGCCACAACACCTCACACTTCTCAATTGGTTCAGGTGTTTTTATCAATAAACTGCCTACAACCTTATATTGGAATGGTGCTACCACAGAAGATTACAAGTCAATGGAGAGAAGCATTTTGCAGCACATAAACCAATGAGTGTAGAAAAACTCTGAGGGTACTATTGGCCTTAAAGGATCATTTTAGCAATGAGGGCCATATTTTTTCGGGTTTCTTCTGTATGACATTGTTTAATCACATGAGTATTTAATTAGCGGTGTTGCTTTACAGTATCATTCACACTTCTTTCCAGTTCTTGATCTCCTAGGCATGCTTTAGGCATCATCACAACCCTGTCACTATTAATGTTTGATGTTAAGCCTCCTTCGTATGTTCACATCTTTCACCAACACCATTAGTTAACCATTTTCAAAGAAGCTACCATTGCTTACTTAAAGCAGAGTGTGAAGATGGAAGTCAAGACCTTATGGCTCAATACTTGGTATTCTAATCATCACAGATACTTCCTTAAGTACTTAATTACTTAGTAATGTCATGTCTTTTAATACCTCCAGACTATATAGCAATTTACTAACATATTAATGCATGCGTCTTCAACGGAAATGCACTTGTTCATAATTTTTGCATGACCACTAATATAAAAATACCGTACATATGTAGAGAGCATGCTTATGAATTAGTGTGGAGGTCTGACAACGTTTTTAGAAGACAATCAATTGAAAGAGTATGCCAGTGAATAAAATAGAATGTATTAACTATGTTTGGCATATGCCACAGTGACATTTTCATTTTTGGGAGAGAATTTGTATAACCTGACATTTACACTTCCTTATATCAACTTCTTCAGTAATAAATTCTTTGTTTACATTATAGAAAGTAACCAAAGTATCTGACAGGAGTGAGGAATTGTAAAACATTTCTTTCAAATCCAGTCGGGAAAATCAGCCACTTGTAATTATGAATGGCTGCAATGCTGATTGTAATGCAGTGCATTTCTTTTTTCTGTGTATTTCTGACAGCTTTGGTCAATTTTATAAGCAAATACACATTCATCAAAGATCCAGCTTTTAACTGAAGTATATGCTTGTGACTTGAATTATGCAAAATATTTAGAAACTGAAGTAACAAGCTTGATTATTTCCGTTCCTATGTTTCACCTCTTTTTCAGTGTTTTATTTTAAAGCAGCTGCTTTTGTTTGACTTGGTATGATTTCACACATTTTCCAAATTCCAAATCCATGATCAGACATATAAAGCATGTTTATTAGGCTACTTCCTTTAGTGTAATGGGTTAATATTTTACCGACTTCGACCAGGAGTTAGTCTACTATTAATTTAAGCACAATTACAAAATATCAAAAAAAAAAAAAAAAGGATTTTGACCCTTTGTCAACTAATTGTAATGCAACTCTATCATCTTACCGTATATTATAAACTTTTGCTTGATCTTCAGGTCTCTTTTATGTTGAAATTTAAAACCTTCAAAGTATATTTTGATATTTTTCAGCAATGTAAATGCTCATTTTATACATTTTATTTAATGTATAAATACATATAGGGCATTTATACATTGTATTTCATTTATAAATACATATAGGGCATTTTATACATTGTATTTCATGTATAAATACATATAGGGCATTTTATACATTGTATTTCATTTATAAATATATATATAGGGCATTTTATACACTGTATTTAATGTATAAATACATATAGGGCATTTTATACACTGTATTTAATGTATAAATACATATAGGGCATTTTATACATTGTATTTCATTTATAAATACATATAGGGCATTTATACATTGTATTTCATTTATAAATATATATAGGGAATTTTATACATTGTATTTCATTTATAAATACATATAGGACATTTTAACTATTCTGTTACTTATGAATCCATTAAATATATAAAAGATAAAGCTTATTTACAACATGAATACATTTTAAAAGATTAAAAAAAGGAAAAACAAAGTTGATATAAAAAAGTGGCAAACAATTTAATAGAAAGCTTGTATCTTAATGCCATTTGCAAACAGTCTATGTGAGTTATATGTTTACATAACATACCCTAACATGTAAGTCCTTTTTCTGTTCCATGCTTGTGCATTTCACAAATACTTATACTGTTCTCTTCTTGCTGCTGAGTACTAAATGGTTGTAAGGGGCTCAGTAAATTATGCATGGCCCTTTTTTATGTGTATGTCTCTTTAATAAATGAAATATGAAATATTTTTTCAATTGTGCCTGTTATCTTCTGAATGTTGTAGGGGGCGGATTGCCACATGGTGCGTGTCCCGAGCTGAGTGGTATTGCTGATGGACTAACAGACTACCCTGCATGCCGGGAAGTCAAGCATGAGTCCACACAGCATTTGCTTGACACAGATACTTTGCCTGATTGCAATGCTAAAACCAGAAAAAGCTCACCCAGTAAATCTAAGACTCTTGGACATAGTGGAGTAAGTAAAATGAGTACAAGTAATGAGACCTTGCCACCAGCCCATTTACTGCAGAAAGAGGAACCAGAACCGAAACGTAAGTAGAACTCCAATGAAGTTATCTGCATCCTGAATTCATCAGCAATGGCCATTTCACCATAATTAATAACAAAAGACAAATGCTTATCTCTCGCCATTACTCCACCATCTGACCACTGTAAGATAAAACAGTAACTATTTACTTACACTGGTTTATTTCTGGTCTTGATGAGCAAAGTTTGTGCTTTTAACCTTCTCTCTGTAACCCGAACGTTCAAAGAAATAATTACTTTTACCAGTAGTGGCAGGAAAGTGTATCTTGTTTGTAAAGGAGTGATGGGTGTAATAGCTTTGCATTACAGTAATATGGCTTCTTACGTGCAACTTAATTTAAAATAAAATGTACAATTAACTTAAATGGATCCCTTTATATTTTATAGTTTTACATTGCTAAATGGAGGATGTGACAACACCATACCTTTAAACTAATATTTATAATAAACCCATGATGCCAAGCTGAGAGGACATTAGCTTAGATATACACTACATAACTTGAAAGAAAACCATTGCAATGTGAGGGAAAGATATAGTTATTTTTTATAAAACTACGTATTATGAAAACTCTAAACTGCAGACACAGTTTTCTTACTTATAATCCAGAAAAGTTCCACAATGCAGTGATTAGGGCTAAAAGTTAGATTTATTTGACAGTTGTATCCTGAGTTTCTCATCAGCCTTTTTATTCTCTGTCCCTAAGAAATACAAATTGAGCATGTACTGTATATAAATGCTGTACCAAGATTACAAAGATGTCTAGCTACAGTGCCAGCTTTACAGCCATAAGTTTCCACTGTAATATGGCTGCTGCACAATTGAACTGAGACAATAAGCTCTAAGTATAAAATATTATATTTGTAGCCTAGATCTTTCTGAGTCTTTATCTCCTCTAAAGGCAGTTATATTCAGTACAGACCCTACACACATAGAATATCTAGAATGTTGTTGTAAAGAGATCTGAATATGACAATATAGTTTAACACTACATACTTTTGCATCTTACATAGATATGAAATATTCCCCCTGATTTTGTTATAATACTCTTTGTTATGGGCACTGACACATGATGCCCATGATGCTATTGTTATGGGTACTGATGCATGATGACTTTTTTATGGCTACTGATGCATGATGCCTTTGTTTTGGGTACTTTTACATGATGCTCTGGGGTACATAATGCACTAAAGCATCATACAGAACAAAGACAGCTGCTTGTTATTTTAGCACTAGATGTTTGCATGAAGCATGTATTTCAGATTAATCACATTGATATTGTTAGGATAGGAAAACAACTTGTTGCTTACCTTCTATATATAACTAGTAAAAATTGAAAAACATAATTAATATTAGGTAAATTGTCAATGGGAAACAAGTTGTGGTACCAAAATCACCTGTGAGATGTTGCTATAAGAATGACTTTTTCTCCCAGAGACCCAGTAAACCAGCTAGTATTGTACCTGTTCAAGTTACTAATGTACAGAGTATTATTAGAGAATTTCAGTGGACTCATTATCTATTCTCCCCACAAATCCTAGAAGGGTAGGATAAATAGCTACTTCACTGGGTGAACAATGGCATGTCACATGGGATTTGGTACCTATATTTCTGCTGTCCTGTTATGTCATATGGGATTTGTCACCTAAATCTTTGGTGTCCTGTTATATCATATTGGATTAGGCACCTATATCTCTAATGTCCTGTTATATCATGTGGGATTTGGCACTTATAACTCTGGTGTCATGTTATGAAGAAATTTTTTTTCCATTTATAACTTCCCTTTAAATTTACATTACTACATTATTATTTTATTTCTGAGTCACACAATTTTCATCATGATTAAAATTTTTCACTGCACCATCAACTAAACATTTTCAGTATCAATTTCTAGATGTTTAACAGGTTTGTAGAGAAGGTGAGTCCATGGGCTTCTGCACAAAATTGTGATGTGTTTATTTCTGTTGTTAAATACCAATCACAGTGGTGATGTTAGAGACCCCTGGATCCTGATGCATTGGTTAAGTCTTTGACCCCTCTGTGCTGCCAAATATTTATTCTACCCTTTGTGTATTCAACCATATCCATTGACTCCTTGATACTTAAGCTATGGTGGAAGACCATATTCTTGTTCAAACCACAGGGGCCCCTCAGATCCTAAATCGTGGGTGCGGTCATGATCCCTTGTGTCTCTGTAGTTGCACCACTAATCATATTATGTATAGAGAAACCGATAATGCTTTAGTTATGTCCGATGTTATGGTAAATGGTTCTAGTTTGGAAATTATGGTAAGTAATAGGAAGGAAAATGTTTGAGTATCTATTAAAATATAATGTTAATCCAGGTGTCACTTAATGATCCCATTCTCCACTGAAATCAGGTAAGTGCTACTTTCATCTAAAATAACCATGGGTGCAATGATAAGCTACAGTATTAAAGGAAAAGTGGTGCCAAAATAAAATGACTGTGAGAAAGAGTATGCTATACATATAGAGTATATGGAATTGTATGTTGCTAAAGGCAAAACAAATTGCCTTTGCACTTCTCCACCCATATAGAATATAGCCATGGACATTTTTCAAACACATTATAATATAATAATGTGTTTATGAAAAGGACTGGTAATGTTTCACTAATTAAAGTAATGTTGAAAAAGTCATTTCTATTAACTACAGCCTTTTTATTCCTTACATATAGGAAAGATTTTGTTTTTTTTGTCTTCCACTCATGTAACAGTGACCGGCTACTTCACAAAAACAGGGTGACATTTGAGAGATATCACTGATTCTTTATCTGAAACAGCTAGGGAAGTTGTTAAAGGACCAGTAACACCAGAAAAAGCAATTGCCATCTGGATTGGCAAACCAGTTATTCCTATGCATCAATTGTCAAAAGTTTATCTTTAAAGTTACATTTCTGATTTGCTATAAGTTTTGTGTTGTCTTTTCATAGCTGCTGGTTACAACCAACTTACATACACAGGACTTTCTGGTCATTTCATTTCTACAAACAGAAAAGAGATACAAATCAGGAAACTATCTTTAAAGATAAAAACAATGTTTACGTCTGGTCTTTCAAATGGCAGTGAGCACCAATGGACCCCACCATGACCCCAAGAAAACCAATGCATCAGAAGGGATGCTGAGAAAAACAATCTTCTGTATCAATAACACAACATTCAGGCCTTGGCATGCTTAACCAGCCTTGTTTCCAGAGCACTTTCAGAGGTGAAAATCCTTCTGCACAGGCTGGTATTGCATAAATGTCAAAAGTCATTTGCTGAGTTCTTCGAGGTCAATTGAGCCCTATGATATTTCCATTTTTTAAATAACATTATCCATATTTACCAAATCTACCAATCGGGGTTTTTTTCTGGTGATACATTGTTGGTATGTGAAGAATTCTATTCTTTAAGTTTTACAGCTGTGTGATTAGAAAATTCATCATCATAGTTGTTCAGTTGAGATCAAGAAGTCAACTTTCAGAAGACTTTGAGGATGAGGTGTGAGAAATTCTGGAATACTATTAATATAGAGTTGGGACTGACTGGCAGGACAGACTTGCAAAATGATAATGCCAAAAAGCTTGTGTTCTAGTTCTATAATAAAACCAGTCTATGTATGTTATCATTTCTCAGTCCCACATCTGAGTGGTGTCAGGGATCCAGGCTTGAGTATCGACTACCCAACACAGGCTCTAGTTTACTGTCACAGATCACAGGGGGATTACCATGGGTCACCACTAAAGGTACTATAGCAAACCCAGAGACCCTTATGCCTATGGAAGTACTAAGGCATACTAAGACACAAAGGGAAAGCAGGTAAATGGTGGTATATATATGCAGGTAAATAAGGTTATCTAGGCAAAGCCTGTTTCTAAGATTTCCTATTCCTTAATTCTGAAAAAGTTATAGGGTTTTTTGAACCAGTAAAATGCATAATTCACCCATTTCTTTGTTTGGACACAACAATCAGTCTCAATTTATGGCTGATGCAGACAGAAAAAAACTTTACCCATGACCTAAATCAGACTACAGTGCCATTAAGAAGCCATTGTTTACATCAGGGCCTCCTGGTCATCTTATTAGCACAGTAAAATAGACAAGACACCCCTTCAAATGCAGAATATGGATGGCATATTTATATAACCTTTCTTATGAAAGATACATATATTTGAATACAAAAAAATAGTGTTATTTATAAATGTACCAGAAATGAAAAAGGATTATATAAAAATGGAACTTCTAAGGGTTCAAAATCTCTCTTAAGTAAATAACTTTTCACTGTTTGCTGATCAGTCTACAGTGTTTTATGTTGTGAAACAATTTTAACTGTAGAAGGGCTTAAAGCTAAAGATACTTTTCCCATGTTGCCACTTAAAAAGAGATTTCAAATAACTTACAATAGTAAAAAGAAGTCATTATACTGTCAAATATATTTTTCTAAACTCTATAAGATACTCTTTCCCATAGAAGCAATTATGGCTTTAGAAATATCTTTTTCTTTAAGAAAATTTTGAATAAATAGCACATTCCTTCCTGTATTAGCAAGGATTTAACAATAAGCGATCAGTGTTTTAATGTCAGGCACAATGGGCTCCTTGTTTTGTATATTCTTATTTGTCTGTATGACATTTGCAAATAATATGCTCATTGGAAATTTAATGTAGTTCAGCAGTTTTCAGGATACAGAGATATTTTACAACTTCACGTGTGCTATTTTTGTAAAATCATTGCACCTTACGAGCGAAAGTTATTAAATTCGGAAAGACCACTCTGGGCTACCTTTCCATTCAAAAATTTTTTGAAAAACTCAATCTCGAGATCTTGAAAAATCTTGCGAGAACAATGCAAGATTTCTCTCAGTAAACTAGGATAGACCCAGAGCGGTCTTTCCTAGTTTAATAACTTTCGCACTAAAAGTGAAATTCCACTGGTCTCAGTTGCAATTGAACTGTTATCATGTTGAGCATATAACAAACTTACACACACTTTTAAAAGTCACAGATTTGTATATGCACAGTGCTTAATTGTCACTGCTCAATGTCATATTAATATGCGTATTTTGGTTGTACTATCAGTTTTTCTGTGTGTTGCAATTAACCACACACATTCCATAATCAATATATCAGACATGTTTTCCTAATGCTTATGTAATGTTCGGGAACAGCTATTCCATCTGCACCCTATGACATCACTGTTCTTGAAAGCGTACGAGACTCAATGGTGATTGGATGGAAACAGCCCAAAATTACAGGAGGCTTGGACATCAAGGGCTACTACGTGAACTACCGTGAAGTCATCAATGGAATTCCAGGAAGATGGCATGAGGCTAATATTAAGGCAGTTACTGACAGAGCATACAGAGTAAGATGTATTTTACTTATTCCTAATTCATAAAATGTAATCACTGAACCACTTGACCGTTTATAGCAACCTCAATTTTAGGTAAATTATCTACAGCCTTCCCATCCCAGACGAGGTCTGTTGTATTGTGGATAATGTAAATTACTGAAAAATATTTAAATAATTCATGTAGCACACAATTAATAATGTAGCAATTTAGTCTAAGCAAAACTGACAGGGTTGACAGTAGTTAAACTTAGCATAGTAAAATCATTGTTCATATGGTACATGACTTGTATATTGGAAGATTATCGAAATTAAAAAGTCCCTTTTTTGATATATAGAAATATAAGGAGCCAATGATTATTTAATGCTTTGGTAAATATTTACATTTTGTGAATCTAAGGTTAGCATAACCAATGCGGTATTGCAGAAGTGGCTGAACTGTAATCATGCTAAGAAATAATTAACAGTAAATAACATGTGTTATATGTTAATAAAATAATGATGTACCAGTCCAGAGAGGATGAGTTACATGTCTGTTAAGGATGACTGAGCATTTGACCAAAATAGTCCTTTCAACCAATGCTATTAATTCTAATGCCCTTTCAAGCTTTTTCCCTATATTTTAAAGTTTTTCTTTAAAATGCAGCGTGCCATCACATAAAGTCACCATGCAAGTAATCTTATATGAAAGAGTTTGTACAAACATTAACATGCACAAAAATATATAATAATATTAATATAGTATATATTGTTAGCTACTCAAGTCTGTGATACTTAGCAGTAATAATATTGCCTGGACCCTACCCCATGTAGACGGAAACTTTTTTTTACATATAGCATCACCTACCCATTTAAAAATATAATATTATGGTATACCTCAGTTACATTAAGGGAGAATGATTGGCTAAATGCTACTGAATTTTAGGAATTTACCCAAAAGTCTCAGGGTCTGAGTGAGGCCAATGTGAAGTTCTGAATTACATGTTATGTGTTCCCAATGATTTGCAGCTCATAGAGTTTCTTAGATGTTACGGTTATCAAAGTGGCAAAGAAGCAGAATTGTGTTTTGGTGATTTTTGAATGATGAATATCACTTATTCACTGGAGACAGAAATAAACATGCTAGCACTGAAGCAGCTCAGTATCATGGACTTTCTTGCCAATACATCCAGCATCCAGAGTCCTGCACTGCAATAAGTCTATAACAAGTTTGGGAAGTGTGCTGCGACTTCATCTTTTTTATAGTGGCTGATCTACACACATGGTACAAACACAAATATATGTAAAGTTAGGTTAGGTATGTCCAGATGAAACAGGAAATGCTAACTGCTGGGTTGCTTCATCTAATTTGTAAGATTTTATTGTCAAGAGGATGAATGTACATGGGCTTAATAAACAGTTTTATAGTGAAAGTTGCATATGTCACTGAATTATTTTCATCTCCATTCAGAAGCAGAATGAATCAATGAAGTAAATGTACAGAGGCCTTCTGTATTATCCACATTTTATATCACTGTGAGAAGGAAAAATAGTGTTAAGATTCTGCAGTGAATAGGTACATACAGGTCTCTCAGCAACTCTGACCTGTAGAAAAAAATTAGTCTAAAACTGTAAACATTTTAATGCAATTTTTGTGATACACTTTAATTTCTGACAAAAATGATCCTTTACTGTAGGTTCTCGATCTGAAGGAAAATACTGTTTACCAGTACCAAGTATCTGCTTGTAACCTAGCTGGGGTTGGGACACCATCTCAGCCTAGTAAACCATTCACATGTGAGGAATGGACCATTGCTGTACCAGGTAATTACTATTTTTTAATAGATCAGATCCAACTGTTATTTTGTAAACAATATATATTGAATTAATTACTAGTTATGGCTGCTTCCACTCTCTCCCACACTCCTATTGCAATCTGTTTGACCTCTAGACCAAGGGGCACTGTACACTGTAATAAGTAATCTGATTAAATATTTGTTTTTTGATGAATCTGGGCAGTTTCTTTTCCTTCTAAGAATCTGTATGAATCCGAGGTTCTAGAATCCCAAATTCCATTCATAGACTGAGCCAAGGACACTTTTTTTGCCAAAAAGCAAGTCTCGTGAGCACTAGGCAGCACACTCCCTCATACAATCACAAAAACTAACTTTTTTTCAGTGCAAATTACATTTTCCACAACATTCCACATTTGTTTAAGGAATCAATGAAACATTCTATTTTTAAGCCCTTTAAATCACTAGTAACCATTGTTTACTTTTAATTGTATTTCAGAGTCCTGTTGTTATGCTGTATGTGAAAACATCTAGTACCAGTATTTATATTAACATTAGGCTTTTGTGGTCTAGTTCTAGGCTGAGCATTTTCAACTGACAGTAATGTTCCTTCACAGTCAAACACAGTATTTGTTCATGGCAGATGCTAGATCCTGTCCAAATCAGATCAAGATTACCATTACCTTAAAAGCATATGTGCACATTCTGTTATGCCTAAAAAAAAATTGCTATTGTTTTTTTTTGTTGTTTTTGTTTTGATCACAAAATTAATAATTTTAGTGATATTCTAAGACAATTGACTTTTTTGCAGTTTTTGAGTCATATTTTTTGCTCATTTTTACATTTAAAGGTACATACATGAAATATAAATGGTTGTTTTGGTTTGCTTGTGTAAAGTACAGACTGAGGGGGTTATTCACTAAAGTCCGAATTGTTGCGTATAGGTGCGAATTCGCAAGATAAAGACAGTCGCAATAGGCTGCTACTGTCGCATCTTTAAAATGAGAATATGGAGACATTATTATGGGAAATTTGTCGCAATCTTAACTTTAAAAAATTGTCGTGACTTTACAATGGGGAAATTGTCATGGATTTGCTATGGGAATCCGCTGTTTGCGAGTTCGACAGTCGAATTCGCACCTTAACCCCGTGAAAGAGTTATATAGTATAGAACCTGAACAGAAAGATAAGTAATAAAGAGGAATTATAGACTAAAAATATCAAGCTTCAGATTAACTGAGTTTGTGGTTTCTATATATAGGCAACCAAAGAGATAAGACAAAACAAACTGAAAAGATGCCACAAAAATTAGTCAAGTAATTCGAAAACCACAAATATAAATAAAACAATAACCAATTACAAATGGTCCTAGAATGCCACTATCTCTAACAGACTAAAAATCAATTCCAACATGATCAGTCCCTTTATACAAAGTATAGGGGCTTATTCATCAAAGTGAGAATTCGACTGTCAAAGTGAATACTTCACTTCTGGTCGCTACGATCTGTTGAAGATTTTCTACTCCTTATTCACTAAACAGAGCCATCTTTTATGTAGTGTGGCGTAGTTAGTTGAACAGTAGAAGCCCTGCCATCAGCCTCCTAATAAGTCACTTTAACCTGGGAAAGTAAAACTGGTGAATGTGACACAATGTGCCTTATCGAATTCACTGCTGTGACAGACTTCCATGCTTGATGAATAGTCAAATTACCTGTGCTGTGCATTTAAAGTAATACAAAGAAATCCATAAGTCTGTGTCTGTCCTAAGTGTCTCAATTTGCCGCAAATTCACCACATTGCAGAGTTTTGCAAAGAAGCATTTAAACAGAGTACGGTAAAGTACAGAGTCTGCAAGGCTAAACTTATAAATCAGTACCTTTTTATAGAACCAACGGTGCTAGTATCTCATGGCCACCACATTGGATCCTTATTAATGCTGGTTTTCACACATGCTTTAAAAAGAAGTCAATGCCAGGACAACAGCTTTCTCAGCAGGGGGTGGAGCTCAAATGCTACAAAGCCTACCATGTGCTTGTGTAATAATGCATGCAGAAGAAGCTGTGTAATAATGCATGCAGAAGAAGCTGAAATAATCAAATAGGTAGGAAATTCAGCTCTGGCAAAACACCAGGGTGCACTGCTCCAAATTTACTGGTTTGACTTCAGCAGTGTTCCACTGTTTGCACTGTTTAGTGAATAAGGCTTAGCAAATTCACGTCTGTTGGAGCAATTGAAAACGTGAAGTGATGCAAATTGACTATGGCTGTCAAATTTGCACTTTAATGAATATATTATGTGTGATAATAACATTACATTGTCTGCATGCTGTTTTATAATCCATATTTATTCACTTTATGATATGTATACAAGGTAATTTGCTCTTCTTCAGGGCCTCCACATGATCTGACATTGAGAGAAGTGCGAAGCAATTCCATGGTTCTTCTTTGGCAAAATCCAGTCTATACAGGACGAACTCCAGTCACAGGCTTTTATGTTGATATTAAAGAGGCAGATGCAAGTGATGAGCACTGGAGAGGAGTCAATGAGAAGCCAACTGCAAACAAATATATTAAGGTAACGGTTAATTGTATACCTATGAAACGAATGAAAATATACATTCTATGGTGGAATCAAACCCAGTACCACAGCACTGCAAAGCAACAATGCCAACCATAGAGTTATACATTTGATTTACCTATCTCATCATTTTTTTTAGTTTTGAGTCACTTTCTTACATAAGTTTCGTTTTTTAATCTACTTTCTCTGCAACATAACTTTGGAATCTCAAATAAATAACTAAAGGCTGGGTTTACACTTAACTTATTTTCAGCTGAGCTGTAAAAACAGTGTCCATTGTTTCCAGTGGGATAATGTATACAAGCTATTAATAAGTCTAATTATAAAAAAAACAGCTGAAAATTAGCTAATGTGAAAGGATTAAAAAATTCTGAAAAAAAAAAAAAAAAAAAATGATATTAGTAAATAATTGTTGGCAATTTTTGTTCTAATCATACATTTTCTAGCTGGTCTCTGATATAAGAAAGCTTACAAGAAATGCATCCTGATTATTACAGATAATGTATCTAATATCTGTTATTAGTAGAACAATTGTTTTTGAAAATGATGCAGTTTCATAACTGTAATGTTCTTACTAATATTGCATATTTGATTGCTGTATTGCATGATTGACTGTGTAAAATCAAAGAAGAATAATTAGAAATTAGCACTAGACAAAAGTGCTTACAGCTTTACCAACATTTATTGTGATTTTTATCAACCTCTACTCTGCTTCTAGATTACAAACTTGACAGAAGGTGTTAAATACATCCTGAGAGTGAGGGCTGTTAACCAAGCTGGCGTTGGGCAGATGTCGGATACAACTGATCCTGTTCTGGCACAAACCAAACCAGGTTTCATACACTTTTTTATAATAATAGTTTTTATAGTTATGTTTAGCAACTGAAGACAAAAAATACAAAATGATTCTTTTATTAAATGCATTTCATATGATATTTGCATAATAACTCACTTTTTTTTTTTTAGATTTTGATGTTTGATTCTATTTTGTATTTTAAATTATGATAGATTTTTTAGGCTGTCTTCTTCACAGTTAACATGAATGGAGGCTTAGATGGAATCTAAGGGGCCAAAAAAAGATGCCTTGTAACACAGAAAAAAGAAAATTATAAGAGGTCAAAGAATAATCCCACATACAGAGGCTACAGAATATTAGTGGATTGAGACAGTGGGATGAAGATAATGACCATTATTGAAGACACAGGTTTAGATAAGACTATTTTTTGCTCCAGATCCTATGGTGTCCTAGTTAGGCCATGGCTGCCATCACCTCACTTAAGTCATCAAATCATAGGTTTTTGCACAACAAAACAATTTCCCCTTAAAACCAGGGTTGGCAGCCATTTATAGAACAGAAGCAAGTCACACCAGCATCTCTAAAGCTGTAAAAAAATGACTGTCAGCTGTCTTCTACTGGAACTGGCAGCCACACAACTGCTGTTATCATGTGCTGTCTTCTTTTGTGGTTGTGTCAGAGCAGAGCAGATTCACCACATTTGTAGTTATAAGCAAGGTAATGAGTTGGCTGGAAGTAGGCAAAGAGCTATTCACAGCAGAGCATCCAGTGCCAATAAAGATGTCAGGTATCAGCATGAATAGTGACAACTAGCTCTGCCATGAATGATGCTCAATATTCAGTGTTCTGCTGCTGTATATTAGTATAAGCGAAGCTTCCCTTTCCCTGTCAAATCCAAAACAACACATGCACACACTGCTTGAGGCCATTGCAATTGATTTTGCATCCTAATCTTAGAAGAAATAAGAGAAGTGAAAAAAGGCATAGGCTTTCCCGGGTGTTAAAATTTACACTGTTTTTTTTTAATTGACCAGCTGCTTCATGCAATATGTTGCCACAATATAATGTGTATAGTAAATTATAAACTATTTACACAGTTTTTCATTTAGTTAGAATAGTAATTTAGTAAAACATGTCGACACTGGATATTCTGCACACACAGGGCTCTGTTCACAAACATACAGTAGGTGCAAACTTGCATTAGTGTTACAACCCATAGCTTTCATGAGTTTTCTGCAGTTGAGATCATTTCACAAAACTCCTGATTGCTATGGGTTGCTATGGGTTACAGCACCAGTGAACGTTTGCATCTATGACTGTGAATGATGGCATGGAATGATGATAACATGCTGTTCTACTGGGGACAAGGAAACATATCACACAATCACTCAACCTAAAAAGAGTCCTTTAATGAATAATATTGCAGAAATGGAAGGGAGGAACATAAGATGCATTTTAAAATGAATTTTCATTTCTGTAATGGTTCATATTGTGGTTGGTCTAGGTACCAAAGAGGTGGTGGTGAATGTTGATGATGATGGAGTCATTTCATTGAATTTTGAGTGTGATCAGTTAACACCAGATTCTAAGTTTATATGGTCCAAGAATTACGAGCAGATGGATGATTCATCAAGGGTATCAGTTGAGACCAAAGGGGACAGGTGATGATCATTTTGTCTATTTTGTATTTTTCATATGAAGTATATAAACTACATTTTACTATATACAGACCTGCTGCTTAAATTATTTTGAAGATGCCTTGTATTTACCAATTTCTTTTTATTCTAATCATTTAAGTTTTTTTGCTATATTAAAATTAGTAATTATATTACTATATTATATTTATGTCTTACACTAATTATAAATGTATAAAGCTTTCCGGTGAATTTTTTAGAATCGAAAACAATTTTTTACTGTAAAAAAATGCATCAAAAAGCTTTTTTAAATAGGCAATTAAAAACATGGTTTTCCCAGTGTTAATGGGTCAAAAAACATTTTTTAATTTTTATAAATTTTCCCCAAGACTGAAGTAGTCATTCTATGTCATAATTTAATCCTATAACCTCCCTTTTCTTGTTTCTTGCTACACTGATTTTTTGATTATAACCATGATAGCTTTGGGTAACTGAATCTCCTCAAATTATTTTATACAACATGATCCAATGCATATTAGCATGTTAAATATTAATCTTAATGTTCATATCACACTTTGTAAACATTGTACTAATGCATCTATTTTGAAGACATTAGTTGTAATTGTGAGGTTAATTCTAGTCTCATGATGCTCCCCATCACATAGACCTACATAAGCATAGGCCTAGAATTTTTTGTTTCTATTCCAAGGTACTAGTATTATGCGGTAGGCACGATAATCAAGGGGTTATTGACTAAAGTGAGAATTGTCAAAGAGCAGATTCCCATAGCAAATCCATGACTGTGACAATATTCTCATAGTAAAGTTGCAACCATAACAATGTTCCCATAATAAAGTCGCAACTGCGACAGAGGCAGTCTATTGCAACCGTCTTTAGCTGGCAAATTCACACCTTTATGCAACAATTCAGACTTTAGTCAATAACCTCTTTTGAATTAAATTGTGGCACTGCTGCTCTATGATGTCTATGATGCACATGGCTTTATGCAGCTATTTGTCTAGTACCTGCACAGTGAGCAATGAGAGTAGTATACTAATCCCTGACAACTGCTACCAACAGCCTGATTATGCACTAAGCACCCAAGGTATAGCCCAATGCCCAGACAGTGTATTTAAGACTAATGACAGCTGCATTTGTGGCATATATATAATAGTATTTAGTTCTGATAATGAGTGAAGGTATTGGTTAGTTGTGTTAACTGTGACTTTCATTCTTTTAGGACAAAGATGACATTTAAAGATCCTTCAGAAGAAGATATTGGTATTTACTCATGTGTTGTCACAGAGACTGATGGAGTATCATCCAGCTATACCTTAGATGAAGATGGTAAATGCACTTCACTTTATTGTATTAGTAGCACTGGAATATACATAATTGTTATTAAGCTTCAAAATAGTTGTTAATAAGCAGCTATTGTCACACTAACAAGGAAATGATCATTTAAAGGGATTCTACAGCTTGCTGAGAACTCTTATTATTTCAGTTGGATTTCAGATCAGATGCCTTTATACTTTATAGTGTTGAGTTTCCTCACAAAAGACTGTTTATTAGAAAACATAGTTATTATTTTATGAACCATAAAGATGTAAATAACCAGAAAGAAAGATTGAATGTTTGCTGCTTTGATTATGCTAAATGGATACTATTTAATACAGTTTATTGGGTAATAAGTTGTTCTCTCATTATGTTTTTTTTTCTTGCAGAGCTGAGACGTTTACTGCAACTCAGTTATGACAACAAATTCCCAGGTACTTATGTGCACAACAATTGAATAACTACATGAATAGTGAGAAGTAGCAGAGACAAGAACATCCATTCATTTTTCACTATTACTGACTGGCCAACCAGACTTCATCAGTAAAATTAATCTGTCCAGCAGACAATCACATTACTGTATGTAACAATGATTTTTGCATACATATATATATATTTTTATTCACATTGTTTCATGAATCATCTCACCCTCTTTCTCAAATCTTTACTGAGAAAGCCAGTGAAATAACAAGCAAAATGTCTTAAAGAAAAATACAGCAAGGCCAGTTGCCTTGATGATTTAGATGGCAGCTTTCAACTAGTTCACAGGTTGGGTAACATAGGTCATGAGTTTATCTATTGGTCTTATACTTAGTGAAAATTATTATTATTACTGATGTTTGGGTATTTGAATTTTTACTTTTCCTATATCATTCTTAAGTTTTATATCAACCTTAATCCAATTTATAAAATTACACAACCTAAAAATCAGAATCGGAATGCAGAACTCAGGACTAAAGATAGTTACATAGTTATATGTATAGTTATGTAGATGGTTACATGGCTCCATTACACTATAAAGGTGTTGAGTTGAATGATGGAATGCGGATATGCTTGGGAGTTCACATTTGTTGTTAAAAAATATTTTGTTTGGTTATGTGTAATATACTTCCCCTTGTCACATTGGATATGTAAAGTAACTTGCTATACAAAATATTTGGCAAGATGAGTTCCGACAAAATGCTTTTGGCTAGAGTTAAATCATGTAAAATGGTGTAATATCTGTATAATAGTTTTAAAACAACATTAACACATATAGCTGAGTCATAGTCAGTATCGAGCTGTCATCTGTCATATTAGAACCGTGCATACATGCTAAACTTACAAAAAATACTTTATGGTAATAAATACTGAATAAAAACTAGTCAAAATGTTTCCATTCCATGACCAGATGAAGAGAACATCTGGATTGAGATGCTGTGGGGCCGTCTGTGGTGTCAGTACTCACAGATGCCGATTGGTGTTTGTTTGAACATTTATTTTTTTGTTTGAAGCAAGCCTGTAGGAAATTCTGCATGTACATTTAACAGACTTCTGTCTCTATAAAAAATGTCTTTTAGTTCAGTAACTCAGCTTCTATACCAATCATCTTAAAAGTTGCACTCCTTGTTCCTTTAGAAACAAATAATTCTCTCCTTTTTAGTTATTCCTCTCAAATCTGGGTTGGCTGTGGAAATTTTGGAAAAAGGACAAGTCCGATTTTGGCTACAAGCCGAGAAACTTTCTCCTAATGCCAAGGTTAATTATGTGTTTAATGACAAGGAAATTAGCGATGGTGAGGTAAGTTGTGATGCATTACATATAAAAGTAAACAGAATAAAACAAATGCAGATATTTTAGTCAAGGGGGTGATCTAGTGACTAAAATATTAACTGTAACATTTTTTACTCCATATAACTGCAAGTAATGGATATTGAATTTTATTTTTATTCTGAACTGTACAGCACTGCGTATGTTTGTGGCGCTTTGTAAATACAATTATACATACTGTACATACATACAAGATAAAAATATAAAATCTGCAGCATGTCACATATCTATCAGGCATTCCAAAGAAGGAGGAAACAGTTAATTCAAGTGTGAATGTGTTCATGTGAAAGCCATAGGAAACAGCAACATTTCTTTCTGAGAAGTTTAAAAAAACCATCACAGCCATCTAAACTGGACTAAGGGCCTAATTCACCATTGTGCGAAGTGAGCCGCAAAGTTTTCTGCTCACTTCGCACATGGTGTTATGCGCTCACTGATGTCCGCGCGCAGGACATCAGCGGGAGCATAACACCATGTGCGAAGTGAGCCGAACGCTTCGCGGCTCACTTCGCACAATGGTGAATTAGGCCCTAAGTATCTTAGTGTGAATGAGGCCTTAGTTTCACTCTCTACATTAGTCTGCAAGTGCACAAGAACTCCCAATGCTTGAATTATCCTTTGTAAGATTGTAAATAAGGATAGCAATGTATGGTAAATTTGTTTACTGCAAATAAATCTGGATATGATAGACCAATTTAAATCCAACATAAAAAAGGCTAATTCTTATCTTGGTATAAATAGTTATATTTTTCAGCACCCTATAGCTTATGACATTAATTAGTTTTGTCCATCATTTCAAATCAGCAAAACATATAAATATACAATGCTGGACTATGTCATCTTACTGTTATAGATACATGTTTGTGGCAAACATCCAAGTCATATCCAAGTCGTAACAACATACAAATAAGAACTATGGTTCTAATGGCCAGACTGGAGGATATATACAAAATAAAATAGAATCTTAAAAGGTTCCTGACCCTCCAAATGTGTAATATATTTGGCTAACAAGTAATTTATGTTAGTACAATAACCAAAATCTACTAGCAGGATTCTCATAACAACTAGTTTCCAACACTTAGAACAAAGTGGTTTCTCAGAAGTTAGATGGAAGCATTATTTTTCTAAACAGTTTAGCAGAATTAATCATAAGCAGAGGAACAATAGATGTATTTATACAAGTCAGTGCCCTGTGTATGTAGACTGATCACCCAAAATCTTACTGTTCTTTAAGAAATACAAGATGAGTATAGACCGGAACACTGGCATTGTGCAAATGGTCATGGAGAAACTTGAAGATGAAGATGAAGGGACATTTACCTTTCAGCTCCAGGATGGGAAAGCAACTAACCAATCCAGTCTGGTTCTTATTGGTGATGGTGAGAAGTTAATACTTTTTAATTAATGAGCTGTTTATCATTATTATTCGTATAAACAAAAACTTTAACAATATGTGTAGTTTACAAAAAAAAATACAGTATGTATATATAGATTCTGATAAATTTAGTGTTAATATAGAATATTTAATCCAAGCACTTCTCAATCCTGATCTATTCTACCAAATGACTATTTATTCAATAAAAATATATTTTACTTGGTAAACTGTCTTTAGTTTGCAGTTTATGTTATTAAAATGCTGGAGTTCTACAGAACTCTATTTTTTAAAATTTAATAATGAAATGAAATAACAATGAAGCTGATGGTAGATCTGTTCCTGCGTTCTGGTTATGATTTTATTTACTTTCCTCAGTGTTTGACAAATTAAAGAAAGAAGCAAGATTTCAGAGACAAGAATGGATTAGGAAACAAGGTAAGGAATAATTAACCAACCAGGCAAAAATTAAGACCAATATGAACATTGGTCTTAGACATTTTAGATAATTTTAGATATCTAACATTTTAGATAAATAGTATTTTTATACAAATGCTGTCCTAAACTGCTTTTTTCCTATGGGCGAGAATAGTCTTTGAAATGCCACAACTGTCAAAGAATAAAAATGAATAACACTTTAATAAAATAAACATGCGCATAATTATAACAGTAGAAAATGTAATTCAATACTGAGTATTACTTTTTTTGTTTCCTTTGCGAAAAAGGTCCTCATTTTGTGGAGTATCTGGGGTGGGAAGTTACTCCAGAATGCAATGTTTTGTTAAAAAGCAAGGTAAGAATGCACCATGTGTAAAAAGAACGGATTAGATATTGCTTACATCACAGTTTCATCATCACTAAAGGCACATTTAAAAGAAACATGCCTTTATCAATACAGTAAATATAACAGAAGGACATTGTTCCCTTATTTGTGTGACAGTTTTCTTAAGAAATAAAAGTAAATCAGTAACAAATTAATTCACGTTTCAGGGGAATACTGATGTATGGTAGTTTAAGGCCTTATTGAGGAGAGGAGTGATTTTTGAAGTCTATCCGTTAGGAGCCCAAATTATGAAGTTATATATATAGACATCTATAGAAAACACATCATCATTTGAGGTCAGCTTGGTCTGAAAGGACATACCACTGAGTTGCTTTACATGCAAGTCAAAACAGACTAGCATCAATCAACTGAATGTGAATCTCAAAGTTAAGGCCACTGAGCATGTTTTATCAAGTTGTACATAGTCATCTTACTGCCTCTTTTATTTCCTTTATTTTGGCATTGCCTGAATAAAGTGATAATCAGGAGTAACATATTAGTAACATGATTTCAGTATATTTATTGCATTATTATTTTTACAGGTGGCTAACATTAAAAAGGAGACAAGTATTTCTTGGTACAAAGACGAAATGGAGATAATGGAGGATGAGAAACATGACTTTAAAGATGGCGTTTGTACTTTACTCATTACTGAAGTAAGTTACTTTTATTAAACTGTCTATTATGAGCAGATTTTAATTTCACAAATAACTACACTGAACCTACACCAGAACAGCATAGCCAGCAGAATAATCCATAAAAAAATGAAATATATTAGACTTCCAAAAAGTAAAAAAATCCTATCCATCATCCTATCATTTCATAAAGACAATTGGATAGACACTAAACCAATTGTAGTTCTTTATTCACTTTACTGCCCCACTTGTTCTGAAATCTATAACTTCCTGTGATTTTGGGTCACCTCTTGCTGCAGTTGATTTTTATTTCAGTGCACACTCAGAGTTAAACCTTGGTAATCAGATAGCTGAGGGAAAGTCAAGCTAATAGTCAGCACGTGGATGAAAGTCAGTAACCAGTATTCAGATGGCTGGAATTAGAATGGGGTAACAAAGGAAAATCTGAGAATATATAAACCAGTTAGTAGAAGTCACATATGAAGCACCAGGTTTATATTCTAAACATATGTGTATCTCACCCCTGGATAACTGACAATATGTGTTTTAGCTGGTAGTTAATGGTTTCTCCTGACATCCTTACTTTGTGTTCTTACATGTTTCTACTTTTTAGGGATATTTTATTTTCAGGCTATTGTAAATATTTGCTTACTGGGGGAGAGCTGGACCAACAAATCTCTAGTCCAATCAAGATGCTTATTTGTGAATTTGCCTTTAAATGTGTTTTATTGAGAGTGGGTCCAAGATAAATACAATTAGAGAGCTAAAATGGCTGTGCCTTATGGAGGGTTTTCAGTAAGAAATATTTTGTATTAACACATATAACTGATGCTAGGATCATCATGTTCCATTATGTCCTATCACATCCCAGTTTCTAAGTTCTGTACACCCCTGAATGAGGTTTCTTTTGTTTTTTGCTTATGTTTCTGACTTTGTAATTGTTTTTTCTCCCATAGTTTACTAAGAAAGATGCTGGTGTTTATGAACTGATATTGAAAGATGACAGAGGGAAAGACAAGAGTGTTCTCAAGCTAATGGATTCAGGTTAGATAAGACTTTCCTGATTCAAATTTGTCTCTAATTCACCTTTACAAATATACCAACTGTTAAGTTTCTGGGGATGCTGGGCACTTATGTGCCACATACTAGCAAGGCCTGAAGTGAAGTTTGCCATAACATATACTGTATGTAGTTTTGCTTTCTGGTTCTTCACATAGAACAGAACTAATAAATGTATGGATCTCTATCTGTTGTTAAATGCCAACTCCTAGCATCAGCCAAAAGTCTATTGTTCTCTGTTGATGCTGGGAATTTTTTCTCAACTACAGCTAAAGGGCGGAGTTTGGCATTCCTAATAGAACATAAGGGAGGAAATGTATCAAATGGCTTTATGCATGTATTATTCACTTTGTATCTATTTTTGCCCCAATTGCATCTGTTTTGTTTTTTTTTGTTTTTTTTTTTAGAAAAATCAGTGTTTAAGACTAAGTGCAAAAGTACGATTTTAAGATTTGTGTTAAAAACATTAGCAATTCCCAGTTTGCATTTTCTTTTACATTAATAACTGGTTTGTGTACAAAATGTTAGCAGTTATCATTTGTACCCTAGAAAAATGGTGTAACATTGTGTCACAGGCGGACTCAGCTCCTAGTGCACTGTCTTTCCACAAGCTGGCAGCACTGTAACAATATGTGCTGAGCCAGCTTGTGCACTTCCCAACAATCCACTGTTGCTAGGCTAGATTTAAAATCAGTAATCTCTGACTGTTGGTTGCTGCTAGTGCTGATTATTAGCTCTTCTGCCTCACTATCTAGTTGATTGTTGTGTTCTACTACTGATCCTGCTGTATTCCCAAGTGATTCTTAAAGGCACAGTGTACTGACTGACTCCTTGTGATTATCTGCTCTGCTTCTGTGACTCTGTGAGTGATTCCCAGGCTTTCATCAGTGGGGGATAAACTTGAGGGCCATGACCTAGGAGTTCCTTTATAACAAAGGACATACCCCTTGTGGTGCTTAAGGGTGAAGACCAGGGTCTTCTTAAGCTCTGCACCTTGATGTGAATCCTCGTTACCTCATTGTGGCATAGAGGACCCACTATTTGACCTGTGACCAGAGCCGGCTCTGGCTCTATTGGCGCCCTAGGTGCCCCCCTCCAACGGCGCTGCCCCGCCCCTCGACCGGTGGCCCTGCCCCCTCCCCCAACGCCACCCGCTCGTGAAACCCGCCC
>WMED01002718.1:12678-23621 GCA_019650415.1 Pipa parva
TCCACAATAAGGTAAATTGAATGCAACGGAGCTCATTAGATGCTTTGGGTCTTGCCGGCAGCAGCCGAATACAGCCGTCAAGACCCGTAGCAGCCAAGGAGCTCTGTCGCATTCAACTTACCTCATTGTGGAGAAGCTCTTAAAGGAGGTGCGCCACTGGAATGCTGGAGGAGGTGAGTTTATCTATGGGCGATGTGGGCTACAGCACCCCTCAAATAGATTGCTCCCTGGGCAGTCGCCCACATCGCCCATTGGTAGAACCGGCCCTGGTTTCAGCAATTTCAAAGGTTAGCTCCTACATCCCAGCAGCCGCCATCTTTATATAGTGTGAACCATCAGTTGGAGGAGCCACAAATAGTGACCAAGTGGATACTTTTGGCAAAAGTTCCATGGCAGGAATTACAAATCATGCTTATATTGTAGCTGACAGCCACTCTAACAGACTTCACAAGAGAAAAAAAGATAAAGACAGATGTGTTCATGAAACATCTCACCTAAAGAAGTTGAGCAGTGTCTTCATTATTAGTAACTATATATTCATGTACTCAGAGAAATGTTAAGGACCTGGAAAACAGGTCAAGAATGAGTAACATTCACCGGACAGGAATGCCAAAAATGATCAAAGGCCTCTAGCAATTTTTACATACTCTATTGCACTTATCTCAGTTCTACCTCACTGTCACGATTACCCACTATAGGAGGAATAGGAGATGGCCGATACCAGGAATTCCCCACAGTGAACTTGACACTAGCTACCACCAGGGTGCGGAGTCTAAGACGCTGCTGGACTTCTCCTAGAGCTCCCGCAAGGGAGTTGGGAATTTGCTGCAGGCAACGTCTGGGTCGCAGTCCCTGGGGTAGCTGTTCACAGATGGAGGAAGGAGAAACCAAGAGAGCAGTCAAAAATCCGGTCCGAGGTCAGGGCAGGCAGCAGAAGGCATAAACGTCAAACAAGCAATGGTCAGGACAGGCAGAGTACATGCAAAACCAGGCAGAGAAAATGTCAGGGCAGGCTGAGGACTTTCAGGATCAGAATACAGGCTAGAGACTAGTTCCATCTACAGGTTCTCATCCAGATGCAAAATGCCTGGTAATGGAAAGCTTGAAAATGCAACATAAATGCAAAGTTTAATTTGCAAAGAAATACCTTCTTTTGAAATTCACTTGGTTGTGATTCTCAATAGTACGCAAAGAATGATTGAAGGCACACTTTAATTTTTGTTTGATGACAACATTAGGATGTTAACCTACCTCAACATTAAAAACATACATTCTAGCTAAGACATCAATGTTGTTGTTGGCTTTATGACACTATAAATTAATCTTGTATGTAGAGAATGGTATATAAATCATCTTCACCTATCAATTATTGTAGGCTAACCATAATAAACAGTCACACTCATATCAATCAGAAAGCAGAGTTTTGGAGAACCTTATTGGATTTTACATTCAAGTTGTTGAGATAGATCCTAGAGGTTCTTCCAAGGTACAATCAGAGGTTATTGTCATTAATCCTTACCTGGGATCTCTATAGTAACAATTCCAACACATTCTTTTTGTTTTGGTATAAAGTGCCTGCAGGTTACAAGAAGACAGGTTTTTGGAAACATACTGAATGAGCATCAATCTAATAATTAGAGGGTAATAGCAGAAATTACTAGAG
This sequence comes from Pipa parva, assembly GCA_019650415.1. NCBI lineage: Eukaryota > Metazoa > Chordata > Amphibia > Anura > Pipidae > Pipa > Pipa parva. The sequence continues at coordinate 14,342 of WMED01002718.1, forward strand.
AAATTGCCAATATAAGATGATTATCTGAAGAAAAACATCAGTCTACTTTCCTTTTGCCAAATAAAAAATATATTATTATTATACTCTACTGTCTTGAGTGAAATTAACAAACTGAATTTAACAATCATCCCAGAAGACCCCAATGAACAATTGCTCTGTGTTGAGAATCAGATACTAAAGGGGCTTATTCACTAAGGTGCAAATTCAACTGTCGAATTTGCAAACAGAGAATTCCCATTTTAAATCGGCGACAATTTCCCCATTATAAAGTCGCGACAATTTTTTAATGTTAAGATTGCGACAATTTTCCCATAATAAAGTTGCAACTGCGACAATATTCTCATTATAATGACGCAACTGTGACAGTAGCAGCTTATTGTGATTGTCTTTATCTGGCGAACTATACGCAACTAATCGGACTTTAGTGAATAACCCCCAAGGAATTTAATGCCATCCTTCTCTTTTGAGTAATGTGGCATAATTATTAAGATTAGATAATGGTAACATACTGTTTCACAGAGCTACATTATTGCTGTTATCATCAAGACACTAACATTTTATTATCAGGTGTGCTACCATTTGTGTTCTAATTGTACCATGGCATAGCAGTATCTTACAGTTATCACACCTTAATGGATATTCCCCCTTTTAGTGAAGGTGGCAAACATCAGATAACTCTAACCATAGTATTCCATTAAACTCCCTATATTCAAAGAGTGAATCTTATCTACAAATATCTGCCATTTACCAGCAAGGTGGCACGCTATCAACATTTGTCTCACATTACATTTTTGGTGGAAATAAGTTTTATCAATCATGATACACCTCTGTATAACTTTAGTAAACAGGAATCTAAAAATACTTTAAAAATCTCCAATACAATTTTCTTATGAATAGTGCTTAAACAGAAGCAGTTTTTATGTAATCTTTATCCTTAACTGTTTTTGAGATTTTCGTGTTTAAAAAACATTGGAGTCTATGGGAGCTGCTCTGCCTGGTCTTGTGACACTGATTACATCTGCTCAGAAGAACAGCTGTGAAGCGAATCATATAACCAGCATGTGGCAGCTGTTCTAACTGAGAAATATCCACATTAGATTTGATTGTGCTTCTTACAATTCTAATGTATTAAAGTTATGATAAACATAGAGTAGTTAAAAAAATAAACAAACAGCTGTTTTTCTCATGGGCATAAGTGATAACTTGTTTAATATTAGACTATTAGAGAGGTACCTGCGCTATAACTATAAGCGCATATGTTTTAGTAAATAGGGTTTGTTACTAACTGATTAGAACAAATATAATGCCATTTTGGTGGAGAAACATTTAGTGGGTTATTCATCAAAGTCCGAATCCGCCTTGCATAGTGACTCCGCATCTGTTCACGTCAATACAACTAGGAAGTCGCGAATTCACTTCTCCTGATTCATGAAGCAGTGAAGAGCGACAGACGCTGTCGCATACGTTGTGCGCTGTAGTTAGTCTCACAATAGTAGGGTGAGAAGTCATGCAGAGTGAGGAAAACTCCTCCAATTAAGGGCAGTGACGTCAGTCTCATCATATCTCACTAACTATATATAAGTGAAAAATACTTATTTTTATATGTCACCTTGTGCCTAGTTCATGGTTAATAGTAGACTAATTTAGTCACAGTCACCATTGTTAGTTTTGAATGAACAGTCACCTTACACAACACTGCAGCTCTGCCATCAACCCCTTAATTCACCAATCTTTTGTAGCAAAGGCAAACAGGTGAATTCGGAGCAGTACGCACTGCAGAATCCGCTCCTTCGACAGACTCTATCACATGCTGAATAGACAAATTACCCATGCACGTGCACGCAAATTGATGAGAAGAGCTCCGTAAATCCGCGACTGGATTAAGTGTTCGAATTGGCTACAAATTAGTCACATCACAGAAATTGTTGAATAAGCGGAGTTGGAGAAGTCGCGAATGGACGTGAATACAGGCATATATACAACTTTTCGGACTTTGATGAATAACCCCCTAAATCATTCAAAGGCTGTTATCTGACGGCATTGCTGCCAGCCTAAATATGTCAAAGTTATGATGGATCTTTACTTAAAGGGGAACTATAATCAAATTACATATTTACATATGCAGTATTAAACCTTAGTGAGAAGTGTTTATCCCCAGTAGATGTTTTCATTGGAAGCAGGGTGATTAATTACACAGCCCTGGAAAACTCCAGCACCAGGAAATGTGTGTGATATAACTACTAAACATGAGAAGAAAATGCTGCCTGACTGCTATTGGTTGAGCAGTATGCTGACCTTTTGGCCTAATTAGCCATTCTTTGTTTACATTTCTGAAATGCAGGAGATTACAGGGGAAAGCTAACTTGTGTGCAGGCATTACATTACACATTAGGCAAAAATGTCCAGGGGAGGGAACCCTTTCATGGAAAACTGGCCAGTACATGTCACACACACATTTCCTGGTGCAGGAGATTTCCAGTGCTGTTTCATCTGAAGCAGGATGATTTATTACACATCTACTGGGGAGAAAAGCTTCTCACTAAAGTATAGTACTGCATAAGTAAAGATGTAGGGGTAATTCAGGAAGGATCGAAGTACCCTTGCGAAGCTTCTCATCACTTCACCGAGACTGGTACGCACTCACTGGTCTCCTGCACTCGGAGATCAGTGATCGCGTTAAAGGTACTTAGGCTCACCTCGCGACCACTCGAGTCACCTCGCTAATTCATCTCCGTTCCTGAATTAACCCCGTAATCTGACTATAGTTCTCCTTTAATTTTGGCGATCTTTATTTACTGAATATGTATTGCATTATTCAAAAAATGTGCCTATGTACCATTTCTCCACTGGTCAAATAACTACATAACCTTTGCAACAACGATGTATCTTATGCCTATAGAGCCTAACTGTGCAGCTTAACTTTGATCTGAATAATTGATTGATTTATTTGCACTGTTTGACCCAGAGTGGCAATGCCTCTGTATGCTGACTTCATTCAGCTTTCTCTTTTATTTATTAGCATTCCTCATACCATCTGCAGCTTTCTGTTATGGGCATATTGCTGAACTCTTGTTCCTGGAGATGTTTCCTTGTTTCCAGTCTGCTCTTGACTGCCCTGACTTTGATCGCTTCCTTAGTCTTTAAATACTTGATTTGTCCTCTCCATTTCCTGCCTGTTGCTAGTACATATCTTGCTTTATTTATTGATAGTATTTGACTTGTTCATTGACATTTGTTACCCATAGCCCTTGGGTGTCTCTTGACAGCTGTTTACCGAATGTAAAAGTCCATCTCTTTCTTTTTGAATGCTTATCAAATATATGTTACAATGTTGGACTTCTTTGATCTCTACATAGAATTGCAGACTCCAGCACTTATTTTATAGTGACATGCATAACATGATTCCTAATGTTTGTTTTACAAAGAGACAATAGTTCTTCCTTTTTTTCTTTTCTGTTATCTGGAGAAAAACCAATTAGAAAGCGCTGCTTTATCCCTAAAATCCGAATCCTGTTTTTCTTTCTTTAATGGTGGTGCTTATTGCAAGATCAAAACAGAGCAGTGTACACTGAAAAGATTGTTTATTTGTTTCATATCGTAAAGATTATCGTGAAAGAAAGATTTCAGTAAAATTGTTTTAGCATTGTTGTTGCTGAACTGTGAGGTTTTGTTTAAAGCTAAAAATATAAAAAAAAAAATAAAATAAACAACTTAGCAATTAGATAAACCTAAACCCTAAAATTATTTTTAAGAAGCAGTAGGCTGGTGACAGCTTATTTTAAAGCAAATCAATGTGTTCTGTTCCTGGAGTTATTTACTATTTTTCTTTGCCAAGTTGCAGTTGTTTAGTCTGCTAACACTTGGCTCATTACTTTTTAGGCAGTGGTTTACAGTTGTTTTAAAGCAAATAATTTAGGAAGACATTCCTATTTCCTGTTCTGACTTAAAGAACTTGATATGTTAGTTTTCAGTGTTCTTTTAGTAGCTCTTTATAAAACTGTTGAAATATATACTTTATATGACCTCATTGTGCTGCTGTGTTTCATTAATGGCTGACTGTTTTGGGCTTGGGAGTGAAATATTTTTCATATGACTCTATATAATATGAGTTTGCAACACCAGCTGCAAAAACCACAAACCATCTGATTTTTTTAGTTACCAAAAGTGTGAAAAGTTCAATTATTTATAGTGAACAATTAAACCTGTTTGTTTTGTTTGTTGTTGTTGGGAAAATGACTCATATGTCTGTCAATATTTATCAATGCTTGATAAAAGCACGTGGTAAAAACTGTTCTTTCTCTTTAAAGTCACAGCAAAGGAAAACAGTTAGTTAAAGGGCAAAAAAGCACCTATTGTATTTTATACACTTCTTATAGAACAACAATAAATGAAAATGTCCAACCTGAATACGACAATAAAAATACTTATAAGTTGTAAACATCTTCCCTTTAGTAATATAGGATTATTTTTGTGTTGACCTAATGGAATGTTTTCAGGACTTCTAACACACTCTTATTGGATGGGATGTCCAGTGTAGAAATGAAGGCAACCTGAAAAGCTGTGCACTGTTGGTCATCTTAGCTTCCAATCAGACAGATAATGATTACTTAAAGGAGTACTAAAGCTAAAAATATAAAAAAGACAGATTAAATACATATCTCATAGTAATTTGAATTGTTGCAGTCACAGCTTGAAATGTGCTGTATTTTCACTGCACCGAGGGAGACTTCTCACCGCACTTCCCACACAGGATTCAGCCCAAAGCTCTGCCCACTTGTTGAGTCAGCGGTCCAAAAGACTTCAAACGGCATCACGTTTATTGCAGGGCCAATGAGAATGATCTCCTCAATGAACGTGATGATGTATGAGGTCTTACAGTGGAGCTTCGGGTTGGATCTTGTTCATTGAGGAGAGCATTATCCTTGGCCCTGCAATAAACGTGATGCCGTTTGAAGTCTTTTGGGCTGCTGACTCAACATGTGGGCGGAGCTTCAGGGCTGAATCTTGTGTATGAAAAGCGGTGAGAAGTCTGCCTCGGTGCAGTGAAAATAAAGCACAGTTCAAGCTGTGACTGCAACAATTCAACTTACTATGAGCTATGTATTTAATATGTATTTATTTATTTTTTAGCTTTAGTACTCCTTTAATCTTCAAAACCCTGATCTGTTCATTCCAACCAATATACTGCTGTTGCATATCATTAAAGGGGGATTTTTGAGGTATAGTACTTGATAAAATATGTGAAGATGGCAGTAAAGAAACATCTTTATAAATATATTATATTATTAAAATTGTAAAGCATTGGTGGGAAATAAAGGTAGATAACTGCCCCTCCCCCTACTGTTACTCACAGTAGTTATGTGAGGATGAATCAGTTTTGGCAGTGGCACTGAGAATTTAGTGATTGGGATATCAGCCAATCACAACACTGGGGTAAGTGTGCACTCATGCTGGCTGAGTGAAGTAGGTAGAACCAGTCATTTTATGTACTGGGAGTGCAGAATGGTCGGTGATGAGTGTGCATGCTCGGGCTCATCAGAGAACAGACATTTAATTCTGAATCAGCAGACATGTTTGTACAGACTCAGCTGCTTCTGTCTGACCACAGTTTTCACTCCCTGGTATTTATTTGTTTGTCACAAAGCGCATCCATGCTCCAGAGCATAGAATTGTCAGTTCGTCCTCCTTCATGTTGGTAGCAGGAATGCACCCACCAACATTGGCTGAAATTCTAATTGGTCAAGATTCAGAGTCCCTGTAAGAAGTGTTCCATCCTCAACTAGCTGTAAGTGACAGTGGGGGGGAGGGGGGGGGGGGTTGTTCTAAAAGTATTGTTTAGCATAAAATAATTAGTATTACAGTTTTCATTATAGAACATATCTTAGAAAATAGATTCCACGTAGGTGTAATTTGATCCCAGAAGATTCAAGACACCTGTGTAAGGTGGGAAGAAGAACAATGTGAAACAGATTCAGGAACCTAAAACTCAGCAAAGGAAGGTACACCAAGTATCTCATGGCTGAACTGTAAGACTGCTGCCTGTGAACAGAGTCCATGGTTTGAATCTTATAACTAGTGTGTTACGCTAATGTGTATCCTTTAGTACTTGCTTTGACCTGAAGAAGGGAGAATATCTCTCGAAAGCTTGTCTTATACAATGAACTGTTAGTTCATATAAAGTATCATATAATACTACAGTACTCATCTTTATTACTATTCAACTGGACTAATACAGCGTAAACCATTTTGTCGTGACTTAGTATATACTGGTGCAGTTCTTTCCATGCTGATTGCTGAATTTACCAGTACCTTTTTTTTCAGATCGCAGTCTTATTTTAATCTCTCTCTTTGTCACCCAACCAAGCCTTTTCAGCTAATGAAATAAATATAATCATACTATATGTTCTCACATCTCTGCATATGATATTGACTTTTCAGCTTCCCAATACAAATTTGATCCTCTGTCTAAATCACTTGCTTACCCCGTAACCATTCTACAGTCAAGTCATATAACTGACTGCATCTGATGGTTAAAATCAATATACCCGCGACAGAAGTCAAAAGCTTGCCTCACTTTATCTTCTGACATCTCATTTATACACCCAATAAACCCCGCTGTTACATGCTAGGCTTCTTTCTAGTGTTTCTGTTGTATTCTGTTGTTACATAAAATCTAAAATTTAAACAATGTTGTTTGTCTTTCTGGAATAAAGTCAATGCCTGTAATTTCTTTGTTAATCTACTATACTAAATCATTCTCATGTGCCTCATTCTACTTCTCATTTAGATTTCAACCTCCAACCATTTATCTTAATCTATACTTAATGCCGCTTGGACCTTGTTGCACTCTTTTTATTATACCTCCTCTTTAACCTTTTAATTATTGTTTTCTGGTTTATATTTCAGTTAAACTACAAAGCTCTTCTTCATATGTTTAGAACAACTTAGATGGTTTCTCTCCCTTATATCAGCAACCATTATTTGCCAGATTCCTTTCACCTTGGTGGGTATGTTTAAAGGTTCATTTTTAATTCTCTGCATCCAACAACAGAGCTATTCCTGATAAAAAAAATGTATTCTTTTCGCTTTCAGATTTTCCAGTTTTACCATTAAAATGCCATTGGCAGCAGAACAGCATCACATCACTTATAACCCTAATAGGGTTTGGTTGTCAAAATACATAAGGCACTATTGTTTTCAGTATAGCCCTGCCCCTATGAAGGCTATGAACCCCATGGTTCTGCGGTTAGTTGCATTTTAAGTACTGTATCAAAAACATTCTTTCCAAGAAATGTTACTATTCCCAACAATGGACTTTTACTTGGTTACACATGTGTACATTATTTGCCTCTATTTATATGTTTTTTTCCATTTGCATACATATTATATGCAAATTATGGAAGGAATATTTCTATTTTGTATCCCTCTTTGAACTTAGTTCAGTTTATCATGGAATGGATTCTGTCTTCCAGACTAAAATATGGTTTCTACAATTCTCTGCTGGCAGACACAATTATTGTAAGAAATGATGAGCAGAAGGGATTATTAACATTCATGTAAAATACAGAACCCATTTTCACACACAGGGCAGGAGCACACAGGGCACTGAAAGTAGACGTCTTTTTTGACACATAAGGAGTGACTGAAGAAGAAGAAGAAAGATAGGTTGTTAGATTTTAGTGGCCTGAGCCAATCATTTGTATGTATGTGTGTATGTATAATTTTATTTATAAAGCACCACAAATATACGCAGCGCTGTACAATTCAGCAATACAAATATAATGCAGACATGGGAAAAGTGCATTACACATTACAAGTGAGTAACTTACAAGCGTAAAATCACTTTAAGTGTCAGGTTGTGATTGACACAAGAGGATGGAGGTCCCTTCCCCATAGAGCTTACAATCTAATTAATTTGTGTGTAAAAACATTTCTTGATGAGTGTACTTTGTTTGAAGAGACTCTTTATGAATTTTTTTTATGTATTTATATCTCAAAAGAATACCTAGTGTGGCACCAATATTAATGGAATGTACTAATTGAAATGTGCTCATACCCTTTTGTATTTTATACATTAGTTACCAGAGTTTCTAAATGAAAAAGTGAGACCCCCTAGCCACCAACTGTTTAATGTAGCTTATACTGAGTTACCCATTATAGGGTTCATTCAGGTTTATCAAGGGTACAAGCAAAACATGTGCTTTATAAAAGAAAAAACTATAGAACGCTTCCAGTTCCTGTAGTTTTGTGTAATGTTTAGCACAAGTCTACTTTGTGTCATCTTTGTCTACTCTATGACAGACCTCCTCCTACAGACAATGTTCTGTAGGTCATGGGTGCGCAGGGTTTAGATCCAAAATGGAAAAGCACATCACATTGACTGTGATTTCCAGTTAATGTGAATCCTTTGTGGAAGACTGTAGGGACCTCTGGCCTTAATCTATCTGCAGTGGCATGTTCAGTTTTATATTATTGTGCTTAATCTGTTTTATGTTCCACCCATAGAAATAACATTCCTGGCACCCTACCCCTACAGAAACATATCCTTCCCCTGGTGAAATCACAAAGAATTTAGAAGTTATCCAAACAGTCAGCTTAAAAACTATGTTTTATTAAACAATGTTTTACAATACACTAGAATCATACTATGTTAGCCAAAACTGGCTTTATACCGCAAAGTCAAAGTCTATCCAAAGTAGCAGTTAAAGAAGAAATTCCAGCAAATTCTTGTAGGAGAGCATCCATGAAGGTGGATAGATGACACAAGCAGATCTATATTATGTAATATGCAAGATGAATGATCCTCTTCAATTAAATCGGACCAAAGGAAGCACAAAACAAAAAGAAAGAGGGAACGGGGAGGGAAATATAATAATGTAATATTTTAAATATATTTTAAAAATCATGTAATATTTTAAAGCTCAACATAATGTAGGTGGATTCTCCAGTTTACTTATGTTTGTGGTTACCTGCTAGAATCTGACTTTTTTTCTCTATGAACTTTCTTTTTCACTTGACTGCAGAAATATTTACTTTTGAGTCTTTGCTGTTGTGGTTGATACTTAGGACTTGCACCTCGGCAGTTCTTTTGACTTTGATTATCTGGAGCCTGCCTCAGTCTTTATTTTTCTTTGCCTGGCACTTGCCTTTCTTCTGCCTCTGGAGTCAACTAATAAGGGAATTTATCAACGGGGCAAACTTTACAGAGGTTTTGTAACCCACAGAAACTACCGTATATACTCGAGTATAAGTCGACCTCGTGTATAAGTCGAGGTCAGTT
>WMED01002719.1:576-23620 GCA_019650415.1 Pipa parva
TTTGGCCCAAAAACTGACCTCGACTTATACATGAGGTCGACTTATACTCGAGTATATACGTATATACCCACCTTTATGTGCGACTTACTAGTAAGGTACTAACATTGTAACACTACATAGTGAGCCAGATACCAGCAAATACTTTATGATTACTCTTGTGTAATACAGTGCATCAGCCTGCAGTCATGTGCTGTGACAGAAATACTTTTTCTAAGTTTATATGTGTGCAAATCATTTTTGAGGATGATGCTTTTTGGTGTACAGGTGTCATGACCAGTGTGCACAGACATGTCTCACGATGACTACAAGAGAACAATGGAATGTTTAAAAGATTCCATTCTACTAAGAATGATGATCAACAAAACAAAGATATTGCAAATATATCTATTAGTTTGTCTCTTGCCTTCCTGCTTGGAATTAACTAACTGCACTGTATGCAAGATAATAACATACACACAAAAGGTTTAGATATCACAATATCCTTTGTCCTTTAGTCTAAAATGATTGGTAACAGAATTTATTTGGCTGCATTCCATCCTGTACTTCACCTGTGGGGGGAGGGGGGAAGGCGTAGGGGAGAAGGGGAAGTTGGCATTCATTTAGACATAGTACATAACAGTAATGCCCAACCTACTGCCCACAACGTGGTGCTATCCGGCCCCCGGTCCAAATTCCAAAGTCCAACTTGTTGCGTATAACTGTGAATTTGCCAGCTAAAGACAGTCGCAATAGACTGCTACTGTCACAGTCGCATCTTTATAATCAGAATATTGTAGCAGTTGCGACTTTACTATGGAAATATTGTCGCAGCTACAACTTTAAAAATTGTTGCGACTTTGAAGCAGCCCGTAACACGCATGGCGCAAACTAATATGACCCCCAGGCAAAAAAAGGTTGGGCATCAATGTTATATAAGGTTGGTTTAATCTAGTAAATGTATTCATTTACTCCATACACATAAAATGGTTTTAGAGTGGGGTATAAGCTCCCATCCTCTACAAAAGGTGTGGTAAAGGGTCCCATTGATTTCTGTGTAACACTATTTGAGCATCTTTAAGCGCTTACATTCACATCCAATCTTGGGGTGGATTTCACAGCTTTACTCAGGGAATAGATGCCTCTTACTTTAAGAGTAGTTCCTGTACCTTTAAATACTCAATGGGTACCAGAGGTTCTTCAAACAGGAATAGTTTATAACAACACACTTATAATTTGTGGTACTTAGAAGATTTAGTAGCAGCAGCAGATATTCATAGATTCACATAGCATAGCTTGTCATATATCATCACATAGTGCGTAGTTACCCTCTTATGTACAACAATAGCCATTAGAGACTTTAGGTACTTGTGAGGCATCCCATCTCTGTGGAAATACTGCAGAGGAAACCAAGCCACCATCATCTGAAGTGAACATGATGCTCACTCAGGGGGTTATTCACTAAAGTCTGAATTGTTGCGTATAGTTGCGAATTCACCAGATAAAGACAGTCACAATAGGCTGCTACTGTCACAGTCACGTCTTTATAATGAGAATATTGTCGCATTCGCGACTTTATTATGGGAAAATTGTCGCAATCTTAATTATAAAGAATTGTTGTGACTTTACAATGGGGAAATTGTAGTGGATTTGCTATGGGAATCCGCTGTTTGCGAATTTGACAGTTGAATTTGCACCTTAGTGAATAACCCCCTCACTGGGTACACTTCAATCTCCAGATGTGTACACTCCATCCCTGAGGCCCTAACACTCACAAGCCCTTCTCTAAGGTGCTAGACTTACACCTAGGTATCTTATACCCACTGTACTCCTTGTTGGGGACACTACCCTTTGCCTTGCTAATGCTAACTATCACTTTTCAAGTGACCTATTACATTTAGCTCTTTGACTCTTTCCTGACTCATGGATCCTCCCACCTCCCTGGTGGAAGCCCAAATGACAAAGAGCACTTTCCTTCCAAAAACAGCTATTTAAATAACCTGTTGGATCCACCCAGTATTACATACTCCTATTTCAATACTTCCTGGATATATTCTCAAATACAATATCCATACACTCCAGTAGATTAAGTTATTACCATAGGACCTAGCACAATATACTTCAAAGGCTATATCTTTTCTCATATACAATATATGACATTAAATATTTTTCCTCTATATATTTAATTACTATTATTTACGAGATTGAAATACGTAATACTTTCAATATTCTACATCTGAAGATTACATATTTTTTTATAGGATGTGGGGTCTTACAAACGTTAGGTATGCAATCATAGTTCTAAGTTTAGCAGTCTTCTTCGTTGCCTGTTTAATTTAACACAGAACTAGCCCAGACAATTTGCTGTGAATACACTCAAGGGGGTTATTCACTAAAGTCCAAATTGTTGCGTATAGGTGTGAATTGCCAAATAAAGAAAGTAGCATCTTTATTATGGGAGAATTGTTACAGTTTTAACTTTAAAAATTGCTGTGACTTTACAATGGGGAAATTATTGCAGATTTACTATGGGAATCCGCTGTTTGAGAATTCGACAGTCGAATTCGCACCGTAATGAATAACCCCCTCAACTTGGAGCTCTAGGGATCAGGATTAAGAAAAACCAGGATACTATTTTATCAGCTCAGCTACAAAAACACCCAGTGTGACACTGGCCTCACAAAAGCAAGGGAATTATCCATACACTGTCGATAACATGTGATAACCAGGAGAACATACAAATATCCACAAACTAGTGATATAAGGTTAGGGCTATAAATAGTGAGCAATCTGTACAGTTATAATGAGATCAGTGCCATGGAATGCTGCTGCACTTTCATTTTTTTTTTTTAATTGGAAATTATAGAAATTAAACTGGTTTAATTTAAACTTGGAAAATCAATGGATGATGGCATTATATGGCCCTATATATGTGCGTTTAAAGTTTTCTTACGGTATTAAGTGGCAAAACCAGTAAGGCCATATCACTTCAAATAAAATGTCACTTCATCCCTTTTTTCTTTAAGGAAAATTAAGGATCCCCAGAGTTCCACCATGTCACAGTAAAGTAATATATCAGTGAAAATAACTGTAATAAAGAACATGAATGTTAATTCATAGCGTTGGGAAGAACTGCCACATGTACAACCCACAAACAGGAACATGCCAAAACCCAGGGCCCTATCTCACAGGCTCAGCACACAGGGTCATTGGCTATGAAGCCATCTTTACCCTAGAGTTGCCTGTGGATTATAAACTCCAGTAATCCCTGCCAGCGCCTGTCCTTAGGCTACTAGTTAAAAGAACAGTCCAGCCTGATTAATAAAAAGTAATGTGTGTTGTAAATGCATAATACATTTTTTTTCTGATATACTTAGTCAGTCTTTTATGTGAGGAAAGGTATTAATTATTCCATCTGTGTAGCAGTACACAGCTCCTTATGTGTTTACTTCCTGGTTGGATTCTTGTGTCACTGACACAACGGCGTCTCAGGAAGGTCAAAATTAATAGTTAATGAATTACCAGAGGCAGTTACAATACTTACAGCTAATGGTGTACACTGTCAGTAGTAGCGCTGATATTGAGCATGAGAGAGAACCCAAATCCATATAAAAAGAAAGTCAATGTTTCAGCCCTTTCTTTAACAATTGCTTTTGCTGGGTTAACTACACCTTTCATAGGTAAACAACATAAAAAAAGGTGGATGACAGTTTAAAGGTTCTGATTGGTTATTTAGCATTATCCAGCCTGTCAGTCAATTCCTTAACTCTGAACAGGAAGTGGCTGAGAGAGGGAAGCAGCTTCAGTAACAAACTGGTGCTAAATTGTGAAGGGTGGAAATAAATAAATAATTTATATGACAGAAAGCATTTATTTAACTTTTATTTAACAGTGCAAAACACGCAGCAAATAACTGTTGGTGCCTAAACTGTTCCTTTAAGCCCAGTAGCAGACATATTACACTGTAATAATTACAGGCTCCTGGGCTACACAGTACTGCACCAATCCTTCCACCTGCTCTCTCCTCCCCAGGCTCCTCCCCGCCCCTATTCCCCGGCTCTCCCCGCCCCCATTCCCCGGCTCTCCCTCCCGGACTGTGTCTGTGTTTGTCGGTGGGACAAGATGAGCTGCCGGGCCGGCTTCTACAGGCAGGAACTTAATAAGACGGTGTGGGAGGTTCCGGACCGGTACCAGCGCCTTACGCCGGTTGGCTCCGGTGCTTTTGGTTCTGTCTGGTAGGTGGTGGCTAAACTCAGGGTTGCCCCGGGCCCCGGCGTTTCTCCCACACTGCCTAGTCAGATGTGCAGGTACCATGTGGGTCCCACGGGCAGGGTCAGACTGAGGAGGCGCGGCGTGTGTCTGGACGCATTTGCTGGATCTCCAGCTGATAAGTGTAATGACGCTAGTTGCACCGCTTGGCTGGGGGTTGTGGGAGTTGTAGTCTGGAGTCGCAGGTTAGGCGTCCCTCCACCTATCATTGACTACGCAACGCTTTTTGTTTCTGTATTTATGTGATGGAGATGCTGCAGCTGGTGTTTTTCTAAGCAAGTCGCATGGTGCGATCTGTCAGCCGCTATCAGAGTCGCAGCGACTTTGGTGTGACGCAAAACACCTCTTCATTCATCCCTAAGTAGTGGAAATGTGACTGATATGTCATTTAATCCTATTCAGTCACAGGCCACAGCTAATATAGTTTCATATAAAGATTATTTATAATCTTCACTCAGACAGTATTTCTGCTACTGGTAGAAGGAACAGACCTGTGACCTGACCAGGCCACCTGCTACTTGTCAGATTAGAGATACCTTGACCGCACTCTGTTAGTTATACCTTGACCGCACTCTGTTAGTTATACCTTGACCGCACTCAGTTATACTTTGACCGCACTCTGTTAGTTATACCTTGACCGCACTCTTAGTTATACCTTGGCCGCACTCTTGTTAGTTATACCTTGGCCGCACTCTTGTTAGTTATACCTTGGCCGCACTCTTGTTAGTTATACCTTGGCCGCACTCTATTCTATCACAAGCACCTTTTCTCCGAGTTTATCCCCCGTAGATCTTTGCTGTTCGATCGGTAAAAATCAATCAATTTTTTTCTCAATAGAATCTTTCCAATCAAGTTTTTCAGTTGGATTTATCGATGGAGAGGCATCCATATTTTTACGTGAGTTAGTATTGGCTTCCTTTCCATTGAAAAATCCAGTCGAATAAAACTGAATTGAAAAGTTTTGATCTGTAAAAATCGATTTAGATAATATCGATCAGTTGTTACCGATCAAACAGCTGTAGATCTACAGGGGATAGACTTGAAAAGGCCGAAATCGGCCTTTTTGAGTAAAATACATTTCGCCCTTTAGTGTATCTATACACTTTTTAATGTCAGTTTAAATGGTCACTAAGTTTGTTTGGTAAATTGCCCGTTTTGGAGTTTCCAGTAGATCTGCTTGTGGTTATGGTGAAGTTGAATGGGAAGCTGTTATAGGCAGTTTGTCATTGTGAAAAAATGCCAATAGCCAACCATCTATTTTACCATTATTCTGCCTGCCTTGTGTTTTGATCATGTGTTTTACTCATTTTACTTTTATATTTTTGTGTGTTAGGTTATAACAATCTGAAATAGGTAAAAACTGTGTTTGATATGTGTTGGTGGATAGATTGTAAGCTCTGTGGGGCAGGGACCCCCATCCTCTTGTTTCAGTCATGGCCTGGCACTTAGAGTAATGTATTTTGTTGTTTATATGCTTGTAATGTACTTCACTTGTTCTTTGTTATGCACTTTTCCCTTGTGTATATTATAAGTGTATTGTTGGATTGTACAGCGCTGCATAACCTAGTGGAACTTGATAAATAAAAATATATACATACATAAAACCACCCTTGACAAAGAAACGTTGCTCCTGTTCCTTGCACTAATGGAACATTGAAAGGGTTATTCTGGATTCTGCATATTCTGTTTTACATATCTCAACATGGGCCCAAAGCCATTTTTCTACAGACAGGAGACTGCTCCTCTGCTAAGCATGTAAAATAATACATAGAATTACTTACCAATCATGTTATTAGTGCAGTATTTATGTACTTCGAAAGTGATATCTTTCTTGCATGCTTAGTGTGTTTGAAAACCTAGAAATATAGAAGGCAGTTTCAGAGAATTTCTTGAATGTACCATTTTCCACTCATTGACTGGATGTAGTGAATTAAATGTTCATCCACAACGAGGTGCAGGGTCTAGCTGTGGACCTTCAAAAGGTTTTATGACTCTTGGCAAAATCATTTTTGCAATATTATACAGTTCAAACCAAAAGTTTACATACACATATATTCGGGGCATTGTCCATTTGGAAGACCCATTTCCGCCCCAGCTTTAACTTCCTGGCTGATGTCTTGAGATGTTGCTTCAGTTTTGCCACATAATCTTCTTTTCTCATGATGCCATCTATTTTGTGAAGTGCACCAGTCCCTCCTGTAGCAAAACAACCCCACAACATGATGCTGCCACCCTGTGTTTCACAGTTGGGGATGGTGTTCTTAGGCTGCCAAACTTCTCTCTTTTTTTTCTCCAAACGTAACAATGGTCGTTATGGCCAAATGGTTCAATTTTAGCTTCATCACACCACAGGACATGTCTTCAAAAGTGTAGGTCTTTGTGAACACATCCCAACTGTGAACAGGCTCTTGTGTTTTGCAGCATAGACAATAATGAGCTGAGATTTTTTTTTTATTAGACTGTGATTATCTCAGAGGAAATAATGGATACTGTTTTTCCAACTCCAGTTCTAAACAAGCTGCTAATCAGGAAAAATAAACACGTTGATGTAGGTCATAGCATAAATTAAGAAGATATCAAAAAAGTTGACTTTTAACGCATGCATTTTAATACATGATTTGTCATAGTTTTATTTTAATTCTTCCAACCCAATTTACAAAGTCATGACCAGTTAATATTAAGTCAAATTAAACTGACATCTTTAATCACATAAAACCCCATTTTCACTGAAATTCAGCCCTGCCGCAAACAATGACCTGCTAACATCATTTCAGTGATCTTCTCAATGTCTTATGAGAAAGGGCTAATAAAGACGAGGCAGCTCATATCACTTTGTCATACTGATTGCTTTATAAGAGCAGACTGGTTACTTTAAAAGGGGGTTACCCCCAAGGAAACTTGTACAGTCATCATTGTTTTGCATCAAAATGGCTTTTACAGACAAGGACTTTGCAGCAAAGGACATGGGTAAAGTAATTTTCTCTGATGAAGCCCCCTTCAGATTGTTGAGACACCTGGAGAAGAACAGGTGAGTGCTACCCTGAAGTATTGTGTCATGCCAACAGTAAAGCATTCTGACACTATTCATTTATGTAGTTTCTTTTCATCCAAGAGAGTGGACTCGCTCTCTTTTTTGCCTACCACGGCCATGAATAAAGAATGGTGTCTAAACAAGTGCAACTTCCCAAACAATCCAGGAGCTATTTGGTGACGAAAAATGCTTTTTCTATCATGATGGAGCACTGTTTCACGAGGCACTCGAGTCTCCTCGCCGGGACTGGAATCCCTTTAATGCGCTCGCTGATGTCCGCGTGCAGGACATCAGCGAGCGCATAATACCATGTGCGAAGTGAGCCGAATGCTTCGCGGCTCACTTCGTACAATGGTGAATTAGGCCCTTAATGGCTTGGGGAACAAATCATTGAAATTTTGGGTCCACTGATAGGAAGCTCCCCAGATTTCAATCCCATTGGAATCCACAAACCAGAAGATACAGAGAAGATGCGCTGCCTTTAAAGTAAGAACTCAACATTGTGTAGTAAGTTTTGTCACACTATTGTAGTAGTTAAAAAGGTAGTTAAAATGCACTCACAATGAGATGTGTTGTAATACGCAGAGAAAAATGCCAGAGAAAATCCATAGAGAACAATGCAAATGGAAGAAAAGTGTTCACACTAGCTTTCCATTGAGAGTATATTATATTATAATGCTGCCTGCGCTATTTCTTTGAGTGCACAGAACGCTGCGTATTTTATGTGAGTAGATAAATTTCTGTTGAAAGTAAACAGTTGCGATCACACACAGTAAATAGCACTGCGTTTTCACACTGACATTCATTTTCTAATAGCAAAAAAAGCCTATGAAAATTCGCTGATAAAGAAAATCCTCTTGAAATCATAGGAGCAGATTCAACTAAATCAGTTGAAAGTAGGATACATTAGAGGACTTTTTTCTGTATTGTCGATATTCGATTACCAGCTACTGAAAGGACAATACAGAAAATGTCCTCTAATGTATCCTACTTTCAGCTGGATTTAGTTGAATCCATTGCTATGATTTGATAGGATTTTTTTTATCTGTGAATTTTGATGTGGTTTTCCCTGCCTTTTTTTTTGTGTGTGCACAGGAAAGGTACCAAAGTTTAGTGGCTGGCAGCAGTGCACCATGCAGGCAATGCAGCCTGCACTTTGCTATGCCAAGGATATCTCTGGAGCTCCCATGCATTGTGCTGCAGAAGACAGCTATAGGGGCCACATGTAACCCCCCCCCATCTGTGTGTTTGAAACCCCTGAAATAAATTACTTGGTGTTAAATTAATGTGTATCCAGTGCCGGCTCTGCCATTAGGCAGAGTAGGCAAATGCTAGGGGCGCCCCCAGCATTTTTTTTTTTTTTTTTTCAGTGCTGGCCGGCTGGGAGACTTTACTGCAGCCACGGTAAAACTTTAAATCACTCAATTGGCAGCCGCGGCTGCAGTGACTTCCCAGCCGGCGGGGAGAGGGTGGGGTCACGAGGGGGGGCGTGTCACGGGGGGGCGCCAATAGAGCCAGAGCCGGCTCTGTGTGTATCAATAAAATTGATGTATTTCCAAGCTGTGTATTTGTAACCATTGATTTTATTTATGCTTTACAAGTATTTTAATTATTCTCTTGGTCACTCCTCCAGGCAATTTTAAGTACAAATTATTCAAGGTTTAAAATCATGCTGAAGTTCCTATTTTGCTTATCCTCAGGGTGTCACTCTGGCCTGCAGTTTACTTATATTTGGCCTACGAGACAATACCAAATTGTAGGTCTGCTAGAGCTAGTCCGCCGGAAGATGCTGCATCCACCGCTAGTACTACAAATCCCAGAATGCTTTGCTAGTGTGTTAAAGCATCAACAGGACTGCAAGTGCCCCCCCTCCCCCTTTGTTGATATTAATTAGCAACCTAATGCTACCAGTCACATCACCACTTCCATAAATGACAAAATGACAGGTGAAAAACGGAAGCTTTCTAGAAAGGTGGGAAGCAGAACATCTCTTTTTAAATGTAAAGGAGAAAAGGTTCTTCGTTATATCTGATGAAAAAGAAAAACTTCCTCAATTGCGGACATTTTTTCAATAAATGTCAAAGTTGGCCTGCAACTTTGTCCAAGTCTTTTAATTGTGGCCCACTGTGTACTTGAGTTTGACACCTGTAGCACTGGTGAATTTTGATGCATCAGAAATGCTCAAAATCACCATTTCTACCATTTTATATGTTTGGGACTCCAATTAGGATGCTTGTTCTAGTGACACATGTTAATATGACACTTTGTTATTGTGTTACTTTTCACAGGCAGTGTCATGGCCTATCTAATGGTGATGTTGGAAAACTAGGTCCCATCCTAGCTCATATAAGCTTGTGGTCCCTGAATCTTTGCTTTTCTACCACCGCATGATGTTATTGCAGAAGTGTCTCCACCCTCCTGGTGGGGATCCTTGAGAAGAATCCATAGGGAGCTAATGGAAGATTAGTTTCTATGTTTAGCTCACCTCAGAGGTGTATATAGGGAAGATTATCTAACTGGGTAGCCTGAGACCCCAACAGGAGTAGCAGTGGGCTTAGAGGCCTGATGGTGATTTCAGCGTAGAGTGGTAGTCTTAGGGACCAGGGATTAGCCTTGAACAGAAGGAAGGGAGCTACCAAAGGGGTCTCACTCTAAGGGTCATATGCAGATGGCCTGTGGTGTTAGCTGTGGGTAATTATGTATCTATGTACATGTCTGTCATGAGGATGAAGTATTTGCTTGTAAGTAAGATGTATTGACTTCTAAACTATAAAAGACCTGCCATTGATTCTGTTATAATAAATGTGTATCTGTGTACTGTACAATGCAAGAACTACTGGCGCCCTGTGTTTCTGTTGATTTGGTACTACTCCAGTATGTATGCGAGGTCTTCCCTCTGAGTTGTGGGTTAGCCTGGGTATGGAGAAGTGCTATGGTGGGTTTTGTACATACCATAACTATAGTGATACCCACCCCTGGCTTATAGTATTTTTTTTTTTTTTTGTACAGATCCTAATGTTTAAATAAAATTGAGTTGCGAATTATATGGATATGGTGCATGTCAACTCATAGGTGACCTGGATTCTGTTTTGAGATCAGGGCACAGGGTCAACTGACAATCACTTCTTTTTACTGTGTATACTTCTTTGAAACAGTAGTCATGAATGGTTTATTGTCTGGTAATAATAAAAACAATGTAGAAAGTTCCCTTGCAATAGTGTATTTGTTTGTTAAAACAGTAGACAGCGTAAGTAAAACATGTTTTACACATTTTCTGTGCATAATAGGAAATGACTGGCTTCCTTTTCAGTCCATGCTAACCACTACTTCCAAAACATATTATGTCCTCTTTCATGGAGGATAAGTCAGAGAACTCATAAAAGATTTATATCACACTATTAGCAGACATGCAACAGATAACACTTTTTATTTGTGAACATTATGCAGCTGGATTAGACATTAGCAGCTATACTAAGCCTTTTCATGCTGTTTTACAGCAAAGCATGTGCCATTCACTTCACTTACATTGTAACCATGTTAAACTGTCTTTAAAGTGCACCTGTCACCTCAAAACTAATACTAACTTAGGTTGTACTAATGAAATAAACATTTTTGTGAATTTATATGTATTTTAAAAATGTACCTTTTAAACAGCATTTCTCTCTGTCATCTGCCCTGTCAGCCTGACTTTTCTTTCCCGAGTGTTGGGTGGGCGGGGATAAATAATTGACATTATAGCTCCTCCAATCAGAGCTCTTAAATCACAAGCTAGCAGGGATCTGAATGAAAGAGCTATATGGGGGAATTCACCATTGTGCAAAGTGAGCTCCGGATCCTTCGGCTCACTTCACACAGACTGTTGTGCACTCGCTGATGTCCTGCATGCGGACATCAGCGAACTCTTTAAAGGGATTTCAGTCTCGGCGAGGCAACTCAAGTGGTCTCGCCGAGACTGGAATCCCTTTAAAGTGTTCGCTGATGTCCACGTGCAAGACATCAGCGAGCGCATAAGTCTGTGCAAACTGAGCCGAAGGATCCGGAGCTCACTTCGCACAATGGTGAATTCCCCCCCATAATGTCAATCATCACCCGACCCCGGAAAGAAAAGGCAGGCTGACAGGGAAGATGACAGAGAGAAATGCTGTTTAAAGGTACATTTTTAAAATGCATATAAATTCACAAAAAATGTTTATTTCATTAGTACAACCTAAATTAGTATTAGAGTTTTGAGATGACAGATGCACTTTAAGTGATTTGCCTTGACAATACATTTAGAAATATGTCTGTATGTTTAGTCACAGTAAACCACCTATAGATAGATTATCAGGTGGTTTAACATAAGTGCTATGCAAGTTTTGTAAAATGTTCATAACAGCATTCTATAAAATCTAAGAAGCTAAAGGTTAGATATTGCTACTTTCTTATTATATCGTGGGTCCTGTGCTAAAGTTCATTATCACACTGGGGTTATGTATGTATAGTGAACCAATGCGTATTAGCTAAAATGGATTTGTTATTTAGGTTTCTAGAATTCTGTAAACAATTGATGGATTTCCCTGATTGAGTTATCTTGATTCTGTCTGGGATAAAGAGGCAGCAAACTTGTCCCTATTTCCCTTATTCTGAACAGAGGAAACTGGGAGAGGGATTGAGACAATTTGCCCTTTCCACCATTAAAACCCTGCAGTATTCTGTGTTGCAAGAAGCCACTTTCATAAGCTTTCAGTAAATATAGTGAAGTAGTTCTTGTGCCTCCCTATTTAGATGCTTTCATTATCTCTACTGTTAATTACAAATGGATATAGTCATGTAGCACTTTGGCATCCTGCTTGTTGTTTCTACATCTAGGTACATAACAGTCCCTTTTGACTGAACCTGTGTCTTTTTTTATGTGCTCACAATCTTGCTGATTTTCCCCTTATATTGTAAATATTACCGGATACTATTGTTGTTGCACAAAATTGAGATCAACACCTGTTATTTAAATGTCAAACTTTCTGTCTTTTAGCTCTGCATTTGATACCAAGACGAGACAAAAGGTTGCAGTAAAAAAACTCTCCAGGCCATTTCAATCACTGGTCCATGCAAGGCGGACATATAGGGAGCTGCGACTTCTCAAGCATATGAAGCATGAAAATGTAAGAAACTACTTATTAAAAAAACTAAAGTTTCCTAATATGTCACATTTGTTCATTTAGCCTACATGCCAGCAATACACTAAACCCACAGTCTATCCCTTTCAAGCCATCTACTTGATTATTTCTGCATCTAATGCACATATTATTTCACAAGTATATGGCAGCCTTTGTAGCATTTCAGCTCCACCCCCTGCAACGAAAGTAGTTGACCAGGGCTTTGACTTCTTAAAGATCATGTGTAAAAAAACATTCCCCAACCAGTCAAACACTGTGTGTGATGTGTGGTCCAGTACCACATTAATGAGGATCCAATATGGTAGCCCTGAAATACTAGCACCAGCAGTTCTAAAAGACAGTGCTGCAGCCCAAAGGTACTGATTTGCTGCTGGGAGACCCTCTACTTTCGGCATATTATTTATGCTTAGGTAACATTAGTTCTGCTTTAAAGGAACACTGTAGGCTTGTTAAGTTTAGGTATGATGGGGGAGGTACTCACCGATCAGACTCGAAGGCTACACTGCTGCCACTGTTCTCTTCTGCCATTGCTCTTGCTCTTTTCGGCGAAACACAGAGGAACCAGAAGTGAAGAGGAACTCTGCGGCTGTCAAGGTCAGAAAACCTTAAGATTGCAGAAGAGACCAGGGACTGCGCTGGAGCCTAAGAGTCTGATTGGTGAGCACCTCCTCCCCAACCCCCTTTCTAATCACCCCTAGAATTAATGAGCTTATAGTGCTTCTTTAATGTGTTCTATGCTTATAAATCCGGGGGTGTAAAGTAAATAGATCTATTTCTGTGCTGCAGGGAATGTTAGAGGTTTAATATAGCAATTTGCCTTCTTTTATTAGCTGTCCTGCTTATACACTGTATTAAAGGAAAGGGCAGACTCAGGTAAAGTTTTGATGTAAATTGGAGTCCTACCCGTATAATATTCATAACAAGAATGAACTAGATATAACATTTCTTTGTAGAAAAGAATATGCTTGTTGAGTTGCCATGGCAGTGTTCCAGGCTGTGCATTTAGCACTATCATTCTGTTTTTATATCTAAGCAGTTCCTAGCTAATGGCATTTTACATTCTGGCAATATTTTTGAAGCTCTATACAAAGTAACAGCTACATAGCTTCTTTCATATTCTCCTTAATGCATATTCCTTTTCTTCATTAAGTGCAGGTAACAGCATGCCATGACAAAGGCCAGTAGAGGAAATTGAAGCAAGCTAATATTGTTTGTTGATTTTTATGTAAAGTACTCTGTTAGTGATCTTTATGTTTTCCCATACATTCCAACCAGAAGTCCCTGCCACATTCACTATAAAATACCCTTTAATTTTTTAGGCAGGCTATTGATTTGTGATTGGAAGAGAGCTAATCAAATAATTAGGCAGGGTATATATGTGTGTGTGTTGGATTTAACATAAATATTGAGCTATAAAAATATTGACTTCCACCCACTGAAGAGCGATGAGGAGTGATCCAGGTGTAGCTTTGGGTCAATTAAACCCATTTAGTTGTCTTCTGTTTCTTGATTGCAGTTGTGCAAAAATGATAGTTTTACTGGTAAAAATGTTATGTTTGAATTTAATTGATGTAACGTAAAAAAAAAAAACCTTTGCTGTGCCCAGTGGTGGACTGGTCCCAAGCATGCCCATACAGGAAGTCAATCTAACATGTTCCCAGAAGGCTTCTCTTCCCAGCCAACATCACATGCAAGGCTGGCTCAGGGGCTTCCTAATAGGATAAACTGTGTCTGCCTGACACTGATTGTGCCTTGTTTTATTTACAACTTTAGATAATACATATTCAGGAAGTGTCCCAGAAAGCCTGGTTTCTAAAAGCACTGAAAAGAGGAACACAAAGCAATAAACGTTATGAATAATTCTACAGGTACTGCATAGAAATGACATGTAAATGCTGTAAGGACCTTGAAGGAATATAGTAAGTACCGATATAGTGGAGAAGGAGGGAATAGATAACTCAGGTGGTAGTTATGACAACAGACTCTAGGCCGCGGAGTCTAAGATATTACCAGTATTCACCTAAAGCCCCCACAAGAAGGTTAGGACTTCGCTGCGGAAAATACCCAGGTCGCGGCCCAAGAGCTGTAAGCCACAGAGATCCAGAGGAGTAATAACAGGCACAGGTCAAGACAGGCAGCTAGCAGATTGGTCATAGGACAGAGCAAAAGGTCAAGGCAGGCAGCAAATAGGATGGTCAAGAGACAAGGTAATTGTCAGGACAGGCAGCAATCGGGCACAAACGTTAAACAGGCAGGAGTCAGGCAACCAGGAAGCAAGGACTTGAAAGACATCCAGGATCAGATATAATCCTATATTCGCCATGAACACAACTGCGTCATAACGCTGCGACCGCGCTTGGATGCAGCACTCATGACTGCGACCAAGCACGAAGGAACACCGCGGGCACATAGGTAAGTACTTTTCCTGACAAATGCAAATGCAACTTCTTTTGTTGTTGTTAGTGGCCTTTTAGACATGGTATTTTATTGAAGCATTTGCTTTGCTAATCAAAACTGAGCTATTCATAGACTTGTCTTTACATTCATCAAAAAACGGCTGTTATTGGCCAGAAACAAGAGAAAAACACAGATTGTCTTCACACACTGATAATTTTGCATGAATTCAATCATATGGCCAGCTGGATTAGGTAGCTCTCTAAAGAATATAGGGGGAAATGTATCAAATGCCATGAGCTTAAAAGATGAATGCAAAGTAGTTTTGCATCTAGTAGTTATGCTTTTCCCTGGTATGTACTCGTAAACTCTTAGTGACAATAAATTGAATCTTAAATCTAAATCAATGTATTACCGATTTATCATTGACTTTGCAACAATTTTGCCCCAGCTGCCTCCTTTGTTTAGATTAATGACTGGTTATTGTAAACTAAAAAAGTAACATTGCTACCATTTTTTACAAACCAATCATTAGTGTAAAAAAATACACACATATGGAAGATTACTTTTTTTCTCACTTTTGCTAACATTTGGACACAAATGGTAATTTCTAAGATTTTGCAAATGTGTAGGATAGTGAAATTTTAAGTATTTCACTCCACTGAATAAGAGTAAGTAAGTGGATAGATGTGTAATTGATGTCATATATCTGAAGCCACTTGTTGCCTACTGTTCAGCTACATTTTTCCAGATTCCTTCAAGCCTGTTAAAGTATACTTATTGTTAGAATGAGTAGCTGACACGGGTTGACCATACTTCTGGGAAATCAGTGTCTTCAACTGCAAAATGCAGCACAGCAATGTGAGACTGGCAAGACCACAGTCAAAACATTGTGTTTGGTTGCATTTCCAGTATTTTATTAAAGATGACATACTTTTTCCTTTAGTTGAAATTAAAGGGCATTTATTTACCTGGGTGGCATATATTTTGATAAACCACTGCTCAAACCTTCATCGTTGACCAAAGTGGTACAACCCAAGACTTCATTTCCCAGAATTCAAAGTGTAGAAGCCCCCACTTCCTTAGATTTTTATTTTTTTTTAGCTCACAGAAATGACAAAACTATGAATTCTAAGTAACTTTCAAAGATTTTTTATAATAGTGAAAAAACTTGCATGTGTCAGTATCACTTTAAAGGTGACCTAATAAATATAGCAAGGGTCAATACAGAGATCACTCCCATGATGTTTATATAAATTTAACAGTTTTGAAGATCAGTGTGCTTTGAACATCCAGGCTTCTAAACACAGACTTTCTTGTGTATTTATCAAAGTAAGCATTGAACATTGACTTTGTAACATAAGCTGATGTTTCCCCTGTTATCGTTTAATAAAAGTCTTTCTATTCCTGAGCAGGCATTCTATTAAAAATATGTATTGTCAAAAAATATAGCCTGCTATTTTGTATCTAATGAGACCAGGCCTGTTGTTAGCAATTTACTTAGAACTCTTTGTGAACCCACAAGGCAAATAATTGCAGTTGGATAGACTACAGTGATCAGCATGTGACTTGCAGTAAAGGCTTGAAGCTCATTGTTAACCTATATTTGCTGTCTGCTTTCTACCTTTCAGGTTATTGGTTTGCTGGATGTTTTCACGCCGTCGACTTCAGTAGAAAATTTTAATGAGGTGTAAGTACCAGTTATACAAGTTTGGCATTGTAGGTGGAAGTTTGCAGCTAAAATGACATATTCGGATGCGTTCTAGCTAATATTGGTGTGCAACTTACAGACATGTTGCAGAATTATCATCTAATGATCTTAGAGAAATTTCTACTATTCCAGATCTCTGAAGGCATCTAGAAAGAATGATGAATCCTTACAGTCCCATATGCCTAATATGCACAAAAGACAGCTTGCTATTTACAGTGCCCATTGGATATATTGATCTCACACCCAGGTCTACTTAACATAGTAAAGAAACCAGGCACTATGTTGGAGTCAAAGTGACTCTTTTCTCATGTCATTTAATAAGAACATGGATAAGGGCAGAAGTAGGTCCCTTGAAGCAGAAGATAATAAAGGAATTGCTGCTGGACTCATGCACTTCCTTTTATGATTTCCCTAAATGCTTTCTTTTGACATGTATGTACAAGTAGGCATGCTTTTCAATAGAACAGTAAAACAAAACAAAATAAAAATGTCTTCTATGCATTTATACTTACTATATATTATACTGTGCTTCCAAAGAATTCTAAATTGTGTATAGAAAGTAATATATTCAGAAATTTTGCTTTAAAAATCGAGCTTTAAGGTACACTTCTTGCTTTATGTAAAGCATCATGCAGAAATGGGGCTGGGTGAGGTCTGTTTAATAACATGGCTGCTATGAGTAAGAACAGACATAAAACAATAAAAATCACGAATGTTTGAATAGTTGCCATGCCAATCCAACTGGGAGTTTTGATATTTTTTTCTGTTATTTTTAGATTAGATTTGTTTTGTTCATTTTAACATAGCGCTACTATATTGCACTTTACAGAGATTCATCATTCAGTTCCTGCCCCATGGATCTTACAATCTAGTTTCCCTATTCAGTCAAATACACAGATGTATGTTTTTCCTTTTTTGGATTGTGGGAGGAAACTGGAATTCCTGGAGGAAACCCACGCAAGTGTAGGGAGAACATAACAAACTCCATGCAGATGAAGTCCAGGGTGGAATTGAACCCAGGACCCAGCAGCAGTGCTAACCACTGAGCCACTGCACTGTCATCATGTGATTTCATGAATTTCCTGTCATTGCACCCCTTTTTTATGCACAGTTCCTTTCTGTCTCCTCATGAGTTTGTTAGGAGCATTTTATTTTTTTTAGAACTAGAAAACTTCCATCTTGCAAAATGTTCAATTGAAGCCTGCCATCAGTTTAAGGAATGACAATTGTGTTCTTCCTAATATTTTTTCCTTTTATTTCTTTTTTCCATATGACATTTTAAAATGTATTTTGTCTCCTCTTGTGGAACATTGAAGAGTTGTGCTCAGTTACCACCCCTGTATTTTTCATAACCTTCTCTGATTATCTAGGTTCTGTCAACCATGTTGACTTGTTCACTTTTTTGTAGTGAATTTTCACACGTCATGTCTCCTCTTACATCTTCTGGAATTCTGGCATTCATATCTGAAGTAGCAAACTGACTGTCTTTGAATTTCAATGGTGTATATATACTGTAGATTTATGGTATATTTATTGCATATTAGAAGCTGATATCCCCAGCTGGCTCCTGGTTTTGTCTTTTTTTCATGTAATTGGGCATTTTCACTACTGACTTTCACAGCTGTAGTAGATTTGATGATTGTACAGTACATGGAGCCAATGCTATAAACAAAGTAAACAGCAATTATTTTAGGATCTAATCTTGATAACCCACTCTATGTGCCATTATGTGAGTATAGATATAAAACTTACCCCTTTAAAGAACTAGTGACACCATACTGCTCATATCCAGCAACAGCTACTAAAATCTTTTTATTGAAGTCATTTAAAGCATTGTTTTTTTAATGCATTGCTGCTATAAAGTAATACCCACTTTAAATAATGCATCATTATGACTTTGGGCTGCAGACTAAGCATTCCTATGTATATACGCGTAATGGGAATTTGCATTTTTGATGTTACTGTCCTCTTAGTTAATTAGCCAATTAAAATAATCTTGCAACAGTAGGAATGTAAATACCTACATTTTTCCTAGAAACCATAACTTGATCATATCTTTTAATATTTTAATTTTTTTTTTGGTGTGGCCTGATTCTCATAATTGGCAGGTTTCTACAAGATGTTGATAGAAGAAGCATTGTTAAAAACAGTTGTGTCATTATAATTGATCAATTTTAATGTACAATACATTGTTTTTCAGGTATTTGGTGACCAATTTAATGGGAGCTGACCTCAATAACATTGTTAAATGCCAGAAGCTAACTGACGACCACATTCAGTTTCTGATATATCAGTTACTCAGAGGCCTCAAGGTAATGACGTTTTCCATTGTTTGCACTTACAGATTTGCACATTATGAGTGTAAAAGCCAAAACTGGTGAGTAATTTGCAAAGTAAAGATCAGGGTTGGCTTTTTTTGTATTGAGTTTTATATACATATATACTAGACAGAAAGCCACTCCAGTTTCCTCTTTGTGCAGAAAAGTTGTACATAATATTTGCTACAGATGACACACATTCTACTCTAATATTGATAATTGAGTCATTAGGAATATTGGGGAACGAAGTAAGGGAATGCATTATCCTTGAGAATATAATCCAAACATTATATATTTTGCAGCTTGGTTGACTGTTGCTGTGCAATCTCCCAGTAATAGTCCCTTAAAAAACAATGTAGACATCCAGGCTATGTACAAGTTTCTTTATTCTAGTAACATCAGAAAGGTGATGGGGTGGACCTCCCTTCATCAGCTACTGAGAGTTATTTGTTCTTGAGGCACTCCAGTTTTATTTTGATCTTGTCCTGTTGAAAAATGAACTATTCCCCTCCATTTCATCTATTTAAGGCAAATTGAACAGGTTCTTTTTCTGTGTATCCTTCCTTGTATTTTACACCATAAATACCTAAAGCCAGACAGCTTTCTTTAGATTTCTGTAGGTAGAAATATTCTGTTGCATCTATCTTGTTCAGCCACATGCTAATGATGCTTATAAGGTGGTAAATGTAATACAATATTTTTTCTTATGTTCTGTTTAGAATCCTCAAATAATAAATCCAGATATGCTGGTGCATAAGGGTCAAAGTGCTGCATAACCCCATATTTTACTCTACAGTTACAGAAATGTAAATATCAAGTAATTAATAGATCTGTAGCAGTTAGAGCTTCTCTTGTGAAGTGTATGCGTGCCAATATGTTCATACAGACTACATCATTGAAATAATGGGAGTTAAGAATGCTGAAAACCATACAGTCCGTCATTCTTTCTACTTAACACAAGGATGTTATCCAATCTGAAAAACATTCTAGAGTTTTCTTCACATCTTCTTGATAATTTAGCATATTTATGTTGCTGTAAAAGTATTTAATAAACATCAGAAGCAATCCCAGGCAGATAGGCTACATTTTGCCTGTCATATGTGCTCTAATTACTGAAATAACCACACAGAACATTGTTCCCTGTGACATTTTAAATAAGTGTTGGGATTTCTATACACTTTATTTATATTCTTATCACTGATTTCTTATGATTTTCAGATATATTGAGCTTTACCTTGATTAGGCATGTCGTTTGAGAAAATAGAAATGTAAAATGTCAATCAGGTTTTTTTTCAGTAACCTTTTATATAGGCATTTTAACAATGTGATGTTTAATGTTCAATATTTGTTTTCTTGTGGTGGACAAGAGCAGATTGTCCTAATCCCTCTGCTACTCAAGTGTCCATAGAATCCAGTGTTTCCCCTGTGCTGGTACTATCAATATTGAAGGATATGCAACAGAGTGTTTTGAAAATTGCATTTGTAATAATAATTGGTTTATATTGTGTTCCATTGAAAGTTAGATTTCTGTCTTTCTTTGATGAGCATATTTTCCAAATCTGGGGTTTATAAATATAAGCCATGGCTGTATCTCACAAAAATATGTTTTAAGGATTTTCTTACCATTGCAGAGTTAATCATCAGCAAGAAAAGAATTTGTCTGATGAATGCATTTGTACTATAAGCTATATGCGTAGTCACCAATCAGGACTGTGCCAGATCAGTGTTAGTACTTTCTGTCTAAAGTAACAACAAACAGACTGTGATTATTTTTTATTATTATTGCTTATTAGTGCCTTTCTGCTTGCCCTCTTGTTATCTTTGCTCTAAACTTAATTGGTTTAAATTACAAATGTAATATTGTGTAAATTACAGGCAGAAACAGAGGGGCTTACAATGACAACATACCAGTAGTTATTATTTTAGTACCAGGACCACCAAAATCACATTCTCATTTATTTCATTTTAATGCAAAAATACAAGATCACCTTCTTTCACTGTATTCATGTCAGCCAGCCAGCCTGTGACTTTAACTTCTCTTTACCCCAGGATTCTAAGTCCACCCTGTGCTTTTATGCACTAGGGAAATGTATCATGGCCACGCCTCCAATTACATTATTTATCAGTATGTTATTTACAAGTATATTTCATTACATCTCTTACATCTGACCTTGGAAATAGAGAAATCAGTCAGGAATACAGGGATGGCAAGGCTTTTCTCTTACGATGCAAAGGTTTTTTGCAGGCATACAAGCTGGTAAAATGGGCGCCTCCATCATAATTTTTGTTGGAAATGTCAGATGCTCTTAAAGTAGTAGAACAGCATTCTGTCAGTGTGAGTTGACCCATTTGAGCTTTACCAATTCCGAGCAGTTATAACTTTCTTTCCAGAGCTGAATGCCCATTGTCCATTGTTTCTTTGCTTCTTAGATATAGAAAAAGGTTTCTCTCATTTCCAAAACTACATACAGGAAGGAAAATGTTGAATAAAAATGAACTTTTGATAAGTAGAAAAGCATTTGAGCAAGAAAAGGAATATCTAGATATGATTATTAAATTGATGTGAATTGTAGTGGCTATTGATCTGGGGAATAATCTTGTTACTTATGCTGGGATTAGAATGTACGTTTTCTCTCTTGAATTGTTGAATTAGCACATTTGTGGATTAACATGAAGATGACTTGTTGAGGTAGGACTGGGCTTCTTGTATTGTTTTCCCAATCTTGCTTACTATGCCATGATTTGACTTTCGATAAAAAAGGAAATTGCTTGTTTGCTATAGTAGCTAGGTAAATGTTAATACGTTTGTTTTGGAGTGCTGAATAAACACCTCCTATTTATTTATTTTTCAGTATATACATTCTGCTGGAATCATCCACAGAGTAAGTCCTGTTTCATCATTCTCCTAGTGTTAAAAAAGCATCATTATGGATAAATGAAATGTATAATTACACTAATAGAACTGTGAAACTCTTCTGAGTAGGGAATTTAAGATTTATATTTGTTAGCGTGGGATGTATCCTTAAAATTGCTATGCACAGAAGTGATGAGAATATCAAAATAAACTGCAAAAAGTTTATTTTGTGGTTTGTACTTCAATACTCACCTCTGTCAGGTCCACTTAAAAGACTCTTTTTAAGAAGCAGGGAGTTGTCTTAGCTGAATGCTTTTTGCATTTTAGCTTTTAGCATTCAGCTAAGACCATAGTAAAAGAAGCAAACCTCCTGCTTCTTTTTCTACCCCAAAGCCCAACTTGAATCTCAAGTCGGATTGGAGAGGGCTAAATGATGATTGACATTGCAGCTTAATCAAACAGATCATGATTTAAGGGATCTGATTGGAGGAATTTTAATGTCAACTATTCTTTTAGCCCCACCCCCACTGACTTGAGTTGGGCATTGGAGCAGAAAAGAAACAGGGAGTGTCCTTCTTTTACTAGAATCTTGGCTGAATGTTTTTAGCATTACACGAAAATTATAAACTGTCGAATTGGATGCAACTTTAGCACATCACAGAGATTGATGAATACACAGTTGGGAATGCTTTCAGAAATAGAAGGGGTTAATTGTTTTTTATTAATTAACAAACTGCAGGTGAACAAACAAGATAGAAATAAAATCAATATTTGGTGTGACCAGTACTAATTTTTTAATATATATATATATATATATATATATATATATATATATATATATTCTTTTTATTATTTTTCTAGGACTTGAAGCCTAGCAATTTAGCTGTAAATGAAGATTGTGAATTACGGGTAAGGCATTAAGTTAAGTAGGTTGTGTTTAATACTTGACTTCTGCAAGTAGCTACTGCTTTTCCCACATTATATCCATTTTTCCTTTTATCCACAAGATTCTAGATTTTGGCTTGGCACGGCAGGCAGATGATGAAATGACAGGGTATGTTGCAACAAGGTGGTACAGAGCCCCAGAAATCATGTTAAATTGGATGCACTATAATCAAACAGGTAATTAAATAAGCAGAAAATGTGTTGCAGGTGAGAGTGCTCACAATAAGATTGTAATTCATTTTCTTATCAAGATATAATTCTTTCTCAGACTGAGTGACAATAAATGCATACATGTGTAGCACTATTTTAAACACACTGATTGTATAGGTCAAATGAAATTGCACACACATTGTGCTTTCGTCTCCATATTAGCTCTGTTTCACTCAGGGATGG